>JYFJ02001276.1:0-85370 GCA_000934665.2 Catajapyx aquilonaris
AAATTATTTTGTCTACTTGGAAACAGGAATTTTGCCATTAACTGCTGTATTAATAAAATCAATAATCAGGAATATGGAAAAGATAATAAACCTGGACTATCAGAGGCTAGTGAAAGAAGCCTATAATTATTCTTTGAAAACTAATTCAGATAAGCCACTATTAAAAGAAAATTGGATATACACTTGCAAAAACCTAATTCAAAAAAACGGAGTGAACTGGTCAGATATTTTTTCGGACATGGCCACTATTGCTGAAAAGATAAATGAGACCCAAAAGACAAATATTATGAACACACTTCAACAAACCAGTAGATACAAATACTACAAAGAAATTAAAAATTCTTTTGAACAAGAAGGATACCTAGCTTACGGTTTACCAATCATACAGACTAGAATGATAAGCAATTTAAGAAATAAGTCAAAATATCTACGTCTAAAGAAAGACCCCATAAAGCTGTATGACGAGGTTTTCTGTGAATGGTGTAACATGCAAGAACCGTTAACAGCACATCACATAATATATGAATGCAGATATTTCGACACACCGAGAAAAATTAATTTGTACAATCTCCCCTCTTACCCCCCTACACTTTTTCATTTTCTTTTGGAAGGATTAACAAGAAACCAAATTTTCTGCTTATATGCTTTTTTTCACAATGTAAATAAAAGAATCAACTTTTCAATGTAATCCGGAAACCTCTAAACATCTGATAATTTGCCAAATTTGTAACTACAAAAGTAAACTGTAAAAAAAAAATAGAGAGTGTGTATGTGTCCCCCAATACAGGCGCACGCCTGAGTACGGGGTAGGAAAATAAATAAAAAATAAATAAATAAATAAATAGGTCCAAAAAAGTCACTTCTTGAAAACAACACCGGATAGATGCCCATCTTTGCGGGCAACACATTCCTCCAAGCGCTGGACGAAACCCTTCATAACGCTCTCCAGCATGTCCAGGGGAATGTTTCTCATGGCGTGTCTTAGCTGTTCCTTAAGATCAGCCAATGACTGAGGGTTTGTGGCGAACACCAAACTCTTCAAGTACCCACCCCCACAAGAAGTCGGAGGTGGTCAAATCCGGCGACCGCGGCAGCCATGGAATGTCCATAAATCTCGAGATGACCCGCCCGGGAAACACTTGACTTTTAATTTGTTTGGAGCCATCTATCAGGCGTTGTTTTCAAGAAGTGGCTTTTTTGGACCTTGATCCATAAATTGCATATATTTTTATGTGTTGTGTAATTTAAAAAATATAATTATATCCTCGTTCGTTACTTACGCCATGCGGCGTCGTTTTTATCCACCCTTGACTTTTGACCCACGACTTGTAATATTCCTAGTAAAGATTTTGGTTCACTTACTGCTGTGACAACAGGGGCAACGTAACTAATCCATTAATTAAGTCTTATTATTATTCATTACTACTCAAAAATTATTAGTGTCAAATGATGAGGAACTCCAGTGTACGACTCATCGACTCATAACCAAGTTATGTGAATATTTTTACTCGGATTTCATAATGTATCCATGCAGCATATATTATGTGTCAACTATTATTCCCTCAATCCCTCTCGTTCTTCGTATGTCAAGAGGGATGTTCCTCAAGACAGGTACAGCAGAAAATCAACATGTAGATTTTAGGTCAGGATACGGCCATATATATTGCATATGTATTCAGGCATATAGTATATCAGGGGAAGTTCTTTGCCACTTTAAACAAGTCCGATTACTTAAAAACTGTGGGTTCTAGAAAATATGAGGTAACATAATTATTTAGAATATGTGCAAAAAAGGATAAGAATTGATGTGTTTTCAAGTGTCAAAGCTCGAAGACTGCATTGATCCTAACTACGATAGCTCTCGTATGATGCAGAATTATTTTAAAGTTGGAGTGTGAATACTTCTTGTAAAGTTTAGCAATAGTTTAAATACAATATATATTTTACTCAATTGAACTGTTAAATTAAACATGCCTTAAATCTTCAGTGTATTTGTGCTGTGCCATCAAATCTATTTGGAGATTTAGCATGGGAACCATATGAACGCTTGATAGATAGATTTTTAAAGTTCAGGATAATACGCGTAGTTGGCAAACTTTTTCAGCAAAGTCATCATGACCGTACATTAGAGATGAGCTGCACACTGAGCAAGTCACGGACAAACATTCAAAATATTTGTTGTTCTGTAAACTAAATTAAATGCAGATATGCAATATTGCCATATCTCCATTCGCATATAAGGTTACCGTCATTCATTCGTAATTTTTCCTGTCTACCCAAGGGAGTTACAAAATGCAATCGTACATGGAGCTAAGGAAGCCCCGCTATTAGTAGTGCTACGGGACCGCGGATCCTTAAACCGACAATGTCTACAGTGAAAGAGAAAAACATCTGCGCAGACATATACATGGTGAAGGGAAACTCGCGCCAAATCGCCAGGTAGACTGATAGTACTCGCAAAACTAATGTAGGGATGTGCAATTAGTTTTGGGCTCCGTTGCGTAGTTAATGCGTACGGCGCCGTCAAAGTTTCGTGACGTCACATCCGTTCCGCCAGCTTCTAAGAAGGAAAAGACAGTTCGAGGGCTCTTGCCTTGGCCCCCTAACACATCGTCCATTTGCAAAAGGCGATCAAATCCCATCAGAGTAAGAATCCGGGTACGACACCCGTGCACTTTGTCATTTTTATCTCGTATCGTACCATCCGGCCGTGTACACTTTAAGGGCGCCGTACACATTAACTACGCGACGGAGCCAAACACTAATTGCACATCCCTATACTGTATTAGTTTTGCGAGTACGGTATCAGGCTACCTGGCGATTTGGGGCGAGTTTCCCTTCACCCTGTATGTAAGCAAGGAAGTTAATGTTGCAGGCATCCCTATTTAAAAAACCAGTTTTCATAGTGTGCAAACTTTATTTTACAAATCAAGAATTTGTGAAGCAAGCCTCTTGTCCATTTTGGGGGCATGATTGATTACCACACGCCTAAGTTGTTGTTGTTGTTTTTTTACAATCGTGGGTTAATATTTAAATATGTAGACCTACTAGCAGCGGAGCCCGTTCTTCACACCGGCGATTTCCGCATATGGTAAAGTAAGCCAGATTTGCCGCAGACCGTAAAATCCTAAATTTAGACTCAAGAAGTGCAGTTTTCGGACTTTTCCCTGAATCAGGAGCACGTAAACCATCAGTGTGCCAGGGGACCCATTTGAGGATTGAAAAATGAAAGAAGTTTGTAAAGCATGCATATACTGTATAGTGAGCTAAGTCAGAGGGAGTGATGGCTTCGAACATGTCACATGAGCAAGACTTGGCGTGGTCTCATCTGCCATCACTCTGCTCCCGAAATAAATACCCGGGGCAAACAGCCTTTCACTTGCATCTACAATGTTTAGCAGTGGCCTCCGAAGCCGAGAGTTCAGGTTCAATCCAGTGTTTAAGGGTAGGATAAAGGTCCCGGCGCTTATGGAGGTTGACATGTTAAATGTCGGGCCTAATAACTCCGTAATTACTGAACAGCATGACATGAAATTTTTGACACAACACGACACAACAACCCTAGCCATGGCTATGTTGAGAGAAACCTGTTGTAGGGATTCAGTTAATTATGAAAACCACGAAACTCAGAGGGATTTGAAGGCCTACTGCTCTGAGTAGGTTGCATGCTCAGTGGCCGGGTCCGGATGGTTCAGCAGCCCCGTAATCGGAACCGATCTCTTCCCCAGAATGTCCTCTTTCTACCTGCCACAGTCTCCGGGCCCAGGGCCGCCCTGGATTCCCAGAAAACCCCCGAAACCCCGATTTTGTGCTCTGCCCGCGCGTCGCACTCCGGCTTTCATAACCACCTGAGAGTTTTCCAGGGGTTTGTCAGCCTGAACCAACTAGACATAGTCCTATATGTATAGTCCGAAACGTCCCGCATCTCCCTACACAGGTCCCGGGTCCGCCCGCGGGCGCGCACTGTGCTAAAAAAATAGGCAAAAAGGTCGACGAGGAAGCACAGTTGGATCAAGTTGAAGAAGTCGAGCAGGAGCTCGGCCTAGCGCCAGCTCGCGCGCGTCCCCTCCGAGGTCCGCGCCTCCCATAAAATGCCACTCGTTAGTGAGTAGGGAATGGCGCTTCATTCCAGATCCAGCAGTCGTTGAGGTAGCATCAGCTCCTGCTCGTCTACTCTTTACCGCTTGACTCCAGTTGTTCCCGTACACCGCCAAGATGTCCGACGTAGCAGCAGCAGCAGCAGTGCCCCAGGGCACACCCAAGAAGGGGGCCAAGTCCAAGAAGCCGAGGCCAAAGCCCGACCATCCCCCCACCTGTGAAATGGTCAACAGCGCCATCAAGAGCCTTAGGGAGCGTCGTGGGTCCTCTCTGCAGGCCATCAAGAAGTACATCGGCTCCAACTACAAGGCCGACCCCGAGAAGCTGGCACCCTTCATCAAGAAGTACTTGAGGACCGCTGTCCTGTGCGGCGGTCTGGTCCAGATCAAGGGCAGGGGGGCCACCGGCTCATTCAAGATCAACAAGCCGGTCGTGGCCAAGAAGAAGTCTCTAATTCAGGTCGCTGCTGGGGACGCTCGTGAGCCTCCCGCAGGTGGCCATTTGACCCTGCCTCGTGACCAATGTGCTGTTCCATGTGATGATGAGCGGACTTATCCATCAGGCATGCTCCACAGGTAACACAACGAATATTTACGTATTTGGTCAGTAGGATGGACTATATGTGCCCTTTTACAGACCTTTAGTATATAAAGATGTGAAAACAGGCTCATGGAGGCAAATCTCACAGGAGTACCGACATGGAAAGGAGTGATTGCGGTTCAAAGTCAAAGTCTTTACCTGTGAGCACAGCCGACGCAAAAATTGCCACAGGAGAAAAATAAGAACAGTACCTGAAACTTTCCCGACCAGATACTCAAATCTCATTACGATACCGCCATATTTGTGCCCGTCACAGCGAGAGGCAGAAGAGTCAACCTCGCTGCGAGGGCAGGCTTGAGAGGGCCCACGGTCGTGACGATTTTTCGTACTGTTCTCTTTGCACCGCCTCGCCGATGCGAGTGTCATTGAGGCCACCAATCAACCAGTCTATCAATCCAGAGCGTATTCACTTTGCTAAAGTAACTAAATTATCCACCTGGGTGATATGTTTCTTCCGGCATTCATAATATATTTGCCTTATTTCAAGCAGTGGTGTTTGGAAAATAACGTTTGTGGAATATATCATAGATGGACTCGTTCATATGCTACTGAGTACTCTGAACAAGGTAGGCTTAGTGGTTACTTGGTACTACATAACTACAGTAGACAGATATTCCAAAAATAAAGAGTCGGCACGGCAGAAAGGCTATATGTATCACCACAGCCTTCCACCTTTGAGGTCCCGCGTTCAATCCCCGGATCACTTGTCCGCAATAATATTTGGCCGATCACATTACAAGGTAACCTGGGCTTCCTTTCCACTCTTGAATAGTTTCAGTACTCCCTGGAATTCCATGATGCGATAGTGCTGAACTTACCGATTCGTCAGCACCTATATGTGTGAGGCATTCGTCTAACAGTGCACTGGGAATTCGTTGCGGTCGGAGATTGACTACGAAACAAATTAAATATCAGTACAAGTTCGATCGAAGTTTGGCGTTCGGTGGTGTGCATCTACTTGGTGAATCATGGAACTTACAAACTTAAAGTCAATACGCAACAAGCCCAAATTGGTTCATGACGGCTTTGTCTATCTGAAAAAACAAACCGTCAAGGATAAAACCTACTGGACCTGTGAACGACGGGGACAATGCCTTGCGAAGGTGCACACTATCGGGGGAGTAGTTGTTGCCGTAGTGGGACAGCACACACATGAAGGTGGAACCAGGTACGTGTACAATGTTGTGTTCACATCTCTTGTAAGGGTAAAGAGAGGGTGAAAGCATGAAGTGATCAAAACTCCCGATCACTCCATGTAAAAATTTGAATAATGAGTTTTAATAATACGGTGTTTACCAGTTAATACACTATATAGAGTTAAACTTCCCATACACGCCCTATTTCCTCTCTTCCTTGTCCCAAGAACAAGTATGGCAGTGGCTCAACATGCATTGTGACATGAGTTAGAAGCACTTGGCAGGCCCTAATTGGCACAAGTTGAGATGAATATCTTTCACTCGTTTGATAACTGCACCGATGAAATGGCGAAGCTTATTATTAGGCTTTGTCGTCTGTTTAGTCTAGTTGTTTCAATCACATTAGTCCATATAAACTGATCTGGGTCAGGTTGTAGCACTCAAGGTAGATGCTGTGACGAAGATTTAATGGATGTTATTCGTTATTGGCAACAATAATTAATAAACAGTGAATGACATCTTTTAAACTCTTTGAACCTTGAGTATAGTGCGAACCCGCCCAAAAATAACTTTGTGTTCAGTCATAGTCAGCCAAATAAAAGGCTGCATGTGGAACGTGTTTGACAGTGCCACTAGTAATTCCGGCACGTGCTGTGGGTACATTACATATCTGGTTTATTTGCAAACACGATCGACAATCGTTCCGATCCATTTTGAAATATACATGAGCGATTCTGTGGCCACCATGTGAAGTACTGTAGGAGGAGGGCCTTGGAAGGACCGGGGGTAGAAAGAGGGCAGCTATGTTTTCTTCAGGTTGTGGACCCGGCGACAAAGCGAGAATGAAGGCAGCCATGAGGCAAGAAAAAGCCGAGAAACGGCGGATAGATGTGGCCAGAAAGGAGATGTTCATTGATGTGGTTTACCAGCGACCTGCGCTTTGGAAAGTCAAGAGCAGAGAGCACCGAAACCGTCCACTGGTCAACGCATTATGGGAAGAGGTCGCTGAGATCATGGGGATGTCAAGTAAGTATTGGGAAGGAAACCAGTACCTGGCGGAAGCGGGATAAGATAAATATTTTAACAAATGGTTGTAAGCTTACAGAAAAATCGCTAACACTAGAGTATAGACAATTAAGTTGAATACACAATTTCTTTCATGAGGACTTCTATTGATGGCTAAGAAAGGACTTGCAAACTAGTTTTAAGACATTTAACTGATGCGGTGTGAAGAGTTATTGCTATGTACCTGCATGCCCTTTTTTAACTTGCAGAAATCGAGTGCATCGCAGGATGGAAGAATCTTACTGATGTCTTTCGCCGCAAGTTTTGGGAGGTCCAGAGCGCGCGAAGTGGATCAGGAGATGAAGCTGCATCCCGTGTCACTTGGGTTTTCTTTGACCGCTTGCAATTCTTGCGGTACAACTTCGAAAGCACAGCGTCAGTATTCACTTGAACAAAATTGCTACTCTTCATTCTGTCATTTGTTATGCACAGTAATTCTTATTGAACATTCATAGCAGTGCACTGGCAAACCGATCCACACGCTGATCTGTGTACAATGTGCAACTGATTCTGTTTGTGTGTCACTACAGTATAATATGGATACCTAAGTTGTAGGCAAATTGTGTACATGCAATCAACCTGTCCATTGCCCAGGCAAAATTCATGCCACTTTCACACCAGTGAGCCACTTCATTTTTAGGATAATGCAGCACTACGGCTGGGTTCGTTGTCTTGTGTAATGCAATTGATTTGAGCATGTAGGTCCATAGAATGTGCATAATCGCAGATTTTCTCTAAATGTTGTTGACTCAAGCTCTAAAATCTATAAGTCAGGTTTCTAAAGTGTTCACAACTAGAGCGATCCAAATTATAGAATTTAGCAGGACTGAAATTCTCCACCGTCAAGGGGAACAATAAAGGAAGCACAACATATTGCTAAAATGTTATAATCGAAAAGTAATTTATAAAATGGTCATATTGGATTCCTGATTTTATATGATTCTGAACATGTTGAAGTATTTTACTTGCTCTCAAAGTCAACATCAATGATACATCTAGGGTTAGGCTGATTACAATCTCGTTCTCAATCACTGTGCCTCGATTTTGCAGGCAAACTCGCAAGAATGCTCGAGAAGGAGGAACTTCACAGTCACCCCGTAGGCAATCGAAGCAACAAGTCGTACCTGGTAACGACCCAGGAGCCAGCACCAGCGGTGCTAACCCAGTCCAGTTGGCCTCCGTAGATGAAACAGCGTCGACATCTGCGGGAGAGACGACCTGCCAGTCAACTTCAGGGTTACATCTACACATCATCAAGAGTGAGCCAGTGTTAATGGAAGAAGACGAACCTGCTGTTCATCTCAGAGACATGGACACCATTGCAAGTACGTTGTTGGACAATTTCTTATGGAATTTGACAGCAACTTCGAAAAGACGTCACCCTGAAGTCCTCATTTCAGTGGGGATATTAAAGAGCGCTTTGGGTGAAAGAGGATTGGTCAATCTGGAAACCTTAAAGTCTTTGAAACCTGTTTAACTGACTGTATGTAACTTACTTCCAACTCTTATAATGTGTTTCAGGTGAAACCTGGGGTGACCCTCTTTCTGAGGAACAGCCTCCTCTGATGCCAGCCACAGTTGCTGAACCTATTTCTCTGAAAGACGGTTCTGCAACTGAAATGTGTAATAAGGATCAAGTGCTCGGAGAGAAAAACTTTTTCCTCACAAATGCAAATGCGGAAGTGGAAGGAGGTTCCAGTGAAGGCGAGCTTATACGAGCTGCTCAGTGCATGATTACAGCAACCAGACATTTGACCAATCAATTGGACGAGTGGAGGAAAGAGAACAAGAAATCTCAAGACAAGATGGTTCGAATGCAGGAAGAAGCTCTTAAAATGAAGAAAATGGATTTGGAACTACAAGAACGTATCGCTAATGCTCTGGAACAATTGCTAGCTCAGAGTGCCAAATCATAGGACAGTAGTTCTGGTGTTCATGTATGATATTCATTTCACTGTAACTGATGTGATATATATTAAGTGAGCACGGCATTGTTTTTGTACTATTTTTTTTATTAAAAAAAGGACGAACACATCACTGACGCCATTGTTTTGTCCTTCTTTGCCCATTACCGGTTGGTTTTGTGCTTAGAAATAAACGACAGCTCAGTGTAATATGATTTTTGTGTTTTCATAGACATTGGGGTGGCATTTTCGTTCCACTGCTCTTAACAGTAACTAGCAGTGGGACTAAAATTCCACCCATAATCCTTATAGAGTCGTATTCAGTTATGTTTCTTTATAATCGATGAGCAACTCACATATTTGACGGGCCTTGATCATGGAACCGTTTTATTTTCCCACTATCGTTGTGGCATTTTCCTCCCCGTTTCCGATCGGTTTTGGGTTTACTTGAAATTCTGGCGGGTTCTATAAGCTATTAGAATTCAATCATTTCGATGTACTGTACAGTACATGCGGACGTTGAAGTTTGTTCATGCTGCACCTTTCACCTTTTCTTCCGGCTGGAATTTACCCGACAGATTTTTTTGTATACAGTGTCGTCAGCCATTGAGACCAGGAACCACGGCCGAGGAGTGTTTGTATAATTATATGGCAGGATGAAGGGAAACTCGCGGACAATCGCCAGGTAAACTTATAGTACTCGCAAAACTAATATAGGGATAGGTATAGTGTGGAGGGCCGGATGGTAAAATACTAGGTAAAAACGACAAAGTGCACGGGTGTCGTACCTGGATTATTACTCTGACGGCAATTGTTAAAAATTATTCCTGCAAAATGTATGCAGCAATGTATGGGAGACAAGCTCGAGGCAAAGAGGGCAGTGATCGCTTACTACCCGAAAGGAATCATAAAAATGCGTGGTCCCTTCTTGTAGGGGAAAAGACCCTTCCGAACCCTTTAGAAAGCGGGATACAACCTGCCGGCCTTGTCGGTTTTCAAACAGCTATCGGAATCCATCCCCAAAGTAGAAACAAGTGACAGTCTGGAACCGGCGCGTAATATTGGGCGCACAATTCGTAGCGGAAGGCGGTGCGTAATGTGGTGCGTAAAGTGACGCGTAGTGCGGTGCGTAATCGATGAATCTTATCGTTTATGGTGCTAATGCGTAATGCGATGAGATATTTCCCCCTTTTTAGCACCATAAGGGAGAGGGAAGAAAGCTGGAAGAGGTATTTTCTTTATCCCCATGGGAAACAAGAAAAAGTGGGTTCGAAGACAGAAGAGAATTATACCCCCTCAGAAGCGTAAACGGAAGGTCATACCACGTGAGAATGAATCGGCGACTGCTGGGTCTAATTCTGGGCCCTGTGACTTGTCGCTCGAACACGGATTGTTCCCACCGTCAACTGTCTCACCTGAAGGATTTCAAGTGAATGAATGGTAAGAAATATGCCATAAAAGTACCACGTTCAGTTGCAAAAGGGGGGCAAAAATCCAACCGAGTTTGATCTTAGATAATGTAAGTTGTGGGAAGAAAATATGACTGTAGAAAATTCATTCCATCATCACAATATTCGTATGAAAGCGGCGTTCGTTCTTCTACGTACTACTAGTAACTATATAGTTACTGCTAACTTAGCAGTACTGGTACCATTGCACTACACTGGTACTGCTAAGTAAGTTAGAAGTAACTAGTACTATGATGAATATCCATCCATTGTTTTCAGAAAGGAGAATTTACGAGCAGTAAATTGGAAATTGCTTGAGAAAGACCTGTGCCCTATGGCACAGCTTAAATCAATTGGTGAAGGTCTTACCTGCGCTTGACTCGTTTCAGTGCTACTTTCCTTCCACCACGGAGGTCTTACTACCCTTTTTTCACTGAAGGGAATGTTTTTGCTCTGATTATATTCTGTATGGCGTATGCGATGGCTTTTTTTCGCACGCATATTCCCGGCAGCAATGATTTGTACATATACAGGGTGTTCCAAGTACGGTACCTGTACCAAAATAATAAGGCCCACGCCCAGGCCCCAATAAGGCCCAGTATTGATATCTCTGTTAATTTGCGGTCGTAACGCAAGATGGCATCCAGACGGTCGATTATGCATCAAAAAGTGGGTACAGTTCGGTAGAGGGCACGCTCGTGCAGGACACATCGGTCCATGAATTTAGCCAGTCATTGTCCAGAGGCCATAGAAACAGCTGCGTTGTAATTTTGGCCGCTGAGAAAAGCCTGGATACGAGACAAGTGCGACGTGCTACGCCTGTGTAATGGTACCTACAGACACCTGAGCGACTGAGGATAGCTATCATAGTGGCACAGAGGATTAAAACATTGGGTCATTCCATCTCAATTCAGTAAATTTTCTGAAACGTTGTGGCTCGACCCCTTCCGATTTAACTGAAAAAAATCATGTAGGTAGGGATCCGTACCTTATTGCGAAATCCTAAAGTAGAGGCCGCTGGAATCAAATCTCACGGAGATATAACAATGGAAAGTTCAACAATGACATCCATGTAAAGTATTTTTAACTGTTCAGACTGTTCTCCCAACATCAACATGTCACATATCAAATGGAAGGTAATGGAGAGAGGAATGACAGGGTTGCAAAATATTCGACCTAACTCGAAAAACGACGTCGAAAAAAAATCGCACGTATAATTATGTCCAAATCACTCTATATTCCCGATAGCCGTAACTCATAACATTATTATGATTTAACAAAGTGATATTTAGGATACAGGGCAATCACCTTTGCCTAAATCCTCACGGGTCAAGAATGGTTTATACATTTCTGAATAGGGGATGATCCAAGGAATCCATTGACACACCAACACTCATAATTGGTTCAGCCCCACCTGGAGCAATTTGAGCTCGAAAATAGGAGAAATGGGGTGATTCATATTTTTGAGCTTTTTTATTTCCAACCCTGCGTGACCTATCACAATGAGGTTTTGCGTGTGCATTTAGGCAAAGGTGATTGCCCTGTATCCTAAATATGACTTTGTTAAAATCATGATGCTATGAGTTACGGCTATGGGGAATATAGAGTGATTCGGACATACTATACGTGCGAATTTTATTCGACGTCGTTTTTCGAGTTAGGTCGAATATTTTGTAACCAAGTTATTCATCTCTGCATTACCTTACACTTGATATGCGACATGTTGGTGTTGGGAGAACAGTCTGAGCAGTTAAAAATGCTTTACATGGACGTCATTGTGGCATTTTCCATTGCTATATCTCCGTGAGATTTGACACCAGTGGCCTCAATTTTATGATTTCGCAATAAGGCACGAATCCCTACCTGCATGATTATTTTCAGTTAAATCGTAAGGGGTCGAGCCACCACCATTTAGAGAACTGACACGGAATGACCCAGCTTCCTTCATGTAATTCAGGTCACCTGCTGAATGGCTCCTGCGTTCCTAATAAGGCCCAGTCAACATCGTGGTGGACCTTATTAGGTACAACTGCACATACAACCATCCTTGAGTGGGAATAGTGACACAGTAGGTAATGTAATCCCTGTAAGAACTCTATCATGGCTAGAACGTGTGTGAGGAACAACTCTATTTTATTAGGGAAGGAATGGCCACTGCAAACATAGATCGGCAGAAGCAGCGCCGTGCGCAATGGACAGAAGAAAATCTGCAGAGCGCCTTGAATGCGATCCGGCGTGGGAAAGTAAGCCAACGAGAGGCGCAGGCACGTTTTGGAATCCCTAGGAGGACACTCAGAAACCATATAAAGAGTGACAAGGAATCACGGAAGCTAGGTCGAAGCCCACTGTTGTCATTCGAACAGGAAGAGGATTTAAAAGCACGCCTTTTTCGACTATCTGAAATTGGAATTCCTCTTACTAGAAAAGTGCTGCAGCACTCAGTGCACCGATGCTGCAAATTAAACGGGATAGCACACACCTTCAATCTCGAAAAAGGGTGTGCAGGGAGAAAATGGCTGAAACTTTTCATGAACAGGCATCCGGACGTGGTGGTCAGGAAAGATCAGCTGATGAATCAGGCGCGAGCTCAGAAATTGAATCGTCACATTGTAAATGACTACTTTCAAACACTTAGGCGAACTTTAGAAGACATGCAAGTGACAACCAGACCCGAAAAAATCTTCAATATGGACGAGAAAGGCTGTCGATTGACTGTCCACCATCAGCAAAATGTGTCTTCACGCAAGGGAGCGAAGCGTGTTCATCTCATTGCAAACGAACACACTGAGAATGTCACGATCGTAGCTTGCGCAAGCGCGGTAGGCACAGTTATCCCGCCAATGGTGATATTCAAAGGCACCCGGATGAAACCTGAGTATGAGGACAACTTGCCGCCAGGCTCAGCCGTGGCTATGAGCGCGAAAGGATCGATGACTACAGATATTTTCCTGGTGTGGCTGGATCATCTCGCAAGGTTCAAACCCGCTGGTCCAATCCTTCTCATCTTCGATGGTGCTTCGTGTCATCTGGACTACGACATTGTAGAACGAGCAGAAGAACATGAGATAAAATTACTGTGCTTGCCTAGTAATACGACCCATGAATTACACCCATTTGACAAGAGTGTCTTCAAATCTTTCGAGAGCTCCTGGGACGAGGAGGTTCTAAGATTCTGGGACACACATCCGGATCAAATGCTAACAAAGACCAGATTTGGCACCATGTTTACCCGAGTGTGGGGCAAGGCGCTTACATCGGACAACGTGATCAGTGGCTTCCGTGCAACTGGCATCTACCCTTTTGACCCCTCAGTTATTCCCGATGAAGCTTTCGCACCCAGCGTGCTTACACAGACTGACAAACCTCACCTTGCTGAGGAACGAGCAGGTAGCCCAGCAACCAGCCCTGCATCTGTCAATGCAGCTAGTCCTGAAAATGAAGTTCCATCAGAGGATGAAGCTGATATGGCCTCAGTGACACCTGAATCAGCGGACAGTGCCATCCTTGATTCACCTGATCATGGCTCCCAGCAAAATAAGTCCAAGTATATATTAGTCCTTTTAGTTGTAGGAAATTTTGCTCCAATCTGTTATTTTTGTGTAGCTTGATGCGCTCCTATCCAGGTGCCCTATTCTATAGCCACTGCTACATTCGACCACGTAATATAATGGGGCACCTGGATTGGGGCGCAACAAGATGCACAAAAATAACTACTCTGGATCCTGATGAATCCGCTGAATCCGGATATAGCAGACTTAAAGGGACCTCAGAAAAAGTCTTTTATAACCGAGGTTTGTTATAGCCTAATCGCCACTTTAGCAACGAATACACAATATTTTCATATTTCCGTAATTATGCTTATAATGCACACTACTGAATGCGGTACCGTACAGATTGAAACTATCCACAAAAATGCGAAATTAGCTCATCAGTAATATAAGGAAGGACCAAAAAAAAACCGTAATTTTTCTCCTACTTCTTGCCAAATATACCAGAAAAAGAATAATTTTGATCTTTTCATCAAGTGTCAGATCAGTGACAGATGCGAAAATCACCTCTCCAATGTGCAGTGCTTTCCTCCCTTGGGAAAGGAAGCTGAGTAATCAAAAAGAGCACATTTTCCCACCGAGCGGCCAAAAAAATTGTCTGTTACACCGAGGTGAGGTGAAAATGAGTCTGTTATATCAGGAGTGAAAATGGCGCCTTATGGATGTTTGCTGGGACAGGTTTCGAGTCTGTTATATCCGAAAATCCGTTATACCCGAGGCTGTTATATTTCTGATTGAACTGTATTATTATTATTATTATTATTATTATTATTATTATTATTATTATTATTATTATTATTATTATTATTATTATTATTATGCAGCCGTCGATACGGACGCGGACGTAAGGCTGAAGCCGCACCAGCCAATTGTGATCAAGAAGCTCCTGTTCCTAATAATTCTGTGTAAGTAAAGGAATATCGAGGGGGGGGGGGGGGAGAGAGAAGCTGCTGNGAAGCTGCTGTCAGGCACCCTGGTTAGTGATTTAACATCTACGTACTGTAATTAATTATGAACGCAGTACTTGTGATACAACACCACCTGATGCCACGTCTAATAAGGGCACGTCCTTGTCCTCGCCGCAATATTACAATGATCATGCCGTATGCAACATTCTTGTGATTTTTAATGATCCATAAAGTATAACGAAACATTTAAGTGCAAAAATAATAACATAAACTATGGCAAGTGCTTGGGCTTACGATCCAGCCTGCGCCATACAACACTAATAAAATATTTCCATGGGAATCATCATTATGTCTGGAGTCATTCGGGAGAGCACCACTCCTCCACACTTCACCCCTTATACCATTAGGCCTACCTTTTTAAATCGCGGCGTCTGAGAATAAATAAAATAAAATAAAATAAAATATCCGGAAACAATATCTCGGACTAATATCATATTCCGGGGCCCACGGGCTTAATTACTGACTCTCCCTGAATTACATATCAGCAATGGTATGGCGTATGGGTAAATTACGGTATATGGCAATAAAGCCTCGGGTGCTCGTATCCTGGCGCTATGCGACCATCAGAACCAATAAAGTGGTAGGTAACTTATGTCAAACCACCTTCATCATGGTAGAGAGTTCTGATGGTGTTATATGAGACTTTGATTAGTGCCAGTGGATAAAGTGAGAAACGGTGGCAGGTTCTATGTTCTATCTGCTATGTCTTGCTATTGTATGCTCTAGAACACCACATTTCAAATGTTGGGGACACGGCTCGAATTGCGTGCTTTCATCATGATTAAATTTTGTACTTCAACTTGGGCAATTCATTATGTTCAACGTAAAGGAGAAACAACATCCGGATTTTAATGGACATAAAAAACAATCCGTATAAATCCACATAAATCTGATGTGCACCGCAAGTGTTGTTTCTCCTTTGGTCGAACAGCCTCTAGCTTGGATTTTGCACCCTCTGAAACTCTCGTGTCTCGACTATAATTTCAGGCAACGGAAGAAGAAGGCTCAGGAAACCGGCGAGACTCCGAAATGGCGCTTTTGGCAGCCGATGCAACAAATCATGTCAGGCTGCGATCCCGGAGCCAGTACCAGCGGTGTCCATCATCCCACCCACCCAGCTGAACCAGCGTCAACATCTGCTGGGGAGATGTCCGGCGAGTCAAATCAACAAGGATTGTACCCGTACATCGTCAAGGTGGAACCTCCAGCAACGGAGGAAGAAGAACCTGTTCTTCAACAGCAACGTGGATTCGAGGGTATGTTACACGAAATACACTGGGCCTATTGAAATGTTCGGAATGATTAGCTATATTTTCCCGGAATAAGCTGCTTAAGAAGCTGTCACTTTTGAACGATTACTTCTAACGACATCACTACTATTTTAAAGCTAAATACATTTTAAGAGCTTCTGCCTTTGGTGAATAAATACTGATATCTTCAATGTCTTCACGCCAAATTGGGAAGTGGATGACATGTGGAGGATTGCAGCTGTGTATGCGTAAGTTGAACTGCTGCCTCAATAAATTGTGTATTTCAGAGACTTGGGGTGAACCCCTTGGTCAGGAACATCATGCTCCGTCCAAGTTTGCGGAATCGCATCTTTTGGAAGAAAGTGTTACTCCGGACGAAAATGGTGAGGTGGGTGAGGATATGCCGGAGGCTGATGATGAAGAATATGGTGCAGATGTATTGTTCCAAGCTGCCCAGTGCATGGTGAAAGCGTCCAAGGACTTGTCACACAAAATGAGCCAGTGGCAGGAAGACAGCAAGAAATCACAAGACCGTTTGGTGCGATTACAGGAAGAAGCCCTAGAAATGAAAAAGAAGGACTTGCGGTTACAGGAGGAGGCTCTCGAAATGAAGAAAAAAGACTTGCGGATGCAGGAAGAAGCCCTGGAAATGAAGAAAAAAGACTTGCAGCTTCAGTTTCGCATCGCGAATGCTCTGGAAAAGCTGCTTCCAGCACGCAGCGCCGAAACGAGAGATGAATCTCAAATGGTGTCTCTTAGTCCTATCAGTCCATAAAGTGATGCGTAGTATTAAGAAGTGAGTATTGAACTCCTATCCAGATTTGTACACCAGTTATTTAGGGAGAAGAAAATACTGTTCGTGGAATTCTCAGTTTGGACTTTGGTGGCAATAAAAAGTGGATTGACATTGTGCGCCATGGGTATTACTCACTCAGTCAATAAGAAAGGTACATTTTGACAAGAGCACTGCTGATATCCTGGAGATTGTGTGGGGAAGCTGAGTCCAAAAATAGACCCTGCGCACAATTCCCAAAACAGGGAAGAGAGTGCTTTCTGGTGGTTGGCTGGCTGCACATGCATACAGGTGGGTTGGGTGCAAGCACGTGGTCCTCAGTGTAATAGATCGATATCTCTCCTTCGGGCCTTTCCATAAATTTGACCATTCCGCCCCAAAAAATTTAACCAGATTAAAAATAATCGGTTGAATTATTTGATTGAAATAAGTACAAGAAAATATGGAAATAGTTTCACACTTTCTGTAATTGTCTGCGATCTTGAAATGTGATTTCAAATCTTATTTCACACATCTAAGGCACTTGATTAAATCCGGTAATAACTTGCAATCCGGAATTCCTGAATCCGGTGGTTATTTCGATAAGCGAAATTAAATTTCCAAGAAACGACCCGTCAGTTCCACAGAGTGTTGGGCTGTAGGCAGTTCCTAACGGTGACGTAATCAACCCCAGGTCGTTTGATTGGTGGCCCGTAATACCCATTGCAAGGGAGACTCCCAAATCTCCGAAGACCCATCTACACTGCATCTGCATCCTGTCGGAATACCACCACGTTCCTCAAAAGGTCCTGGTGATACATGGTTTTTCAGATGGTGCCGAGTAGTGTTTTGATGGCCTTCATATTCCAGCTATTTCCCAATAGCACGAAACGCGCCTGGCCTGCAGAAAAGGTAAGGGCACGCTTCAACAGGTTGCTGCGACGCATTATCCTTTATTTTAACGAGGGTTTTTATTTTGTCGCAGTCTGTGTTTCTTAGAGAAATGTGACGCTGTTTTCGTATGGCACCTGCTTTTTGGTGCATTCTAACAGGTGATGTCTAAATTAATTTACGAGTTTCGGGAATGTAGATTCGCAACTAGGCCAATTACCAATTATGGTTTATCATGTACTACTGAAAGTATGCCAAAATATTTCGTAGCATGTGGACAGTTTAATTAAGCCATTCGTGGCCAACTATGATTTTTTTTGCATGAGAAGTAGGTTGTTTGTTTACTTACGTATAGATGTATAGGTGGTGCAAGTGAACTGAGTGTGTGGGATGATATTATGTTTATTGCATGTAATAAATTCTTAAATTTATTGGCGCATATGCGTGTGTTTGGGCTACATTTTGCGGATGTTCATCATTAACTATCCCATTTGCACTGCTGTACACTGTACTCCCTCTTATCCGGGATAATGGCTGCACAGGTGTCACCGGATAATCGGAAAATGGTCGCCGTATAGATACCGTAATATGAGCTATTCACAGATTTTTAATGAACGACTGTAGATGTATTTTGCTTTAAATAAGATTTAATTAAAATCAGAAAATTTGCCGTAATTTTTTCGTTTGTGTTCTGGAAAGAGTCTGTTAAATTTCTTTGTTTGCGAGATATTTGACATTTTCGGAGGAATTTTCTTTGTTTTAGTCATGCACGGATAATCCGAAACACGGTTAACCATAATCCGCACCCGGATAATCGGGAGTATACAGTGTCTAAGCAAATGTGATGGTTGCGTCCATGCGTGCTTGGTATCGTAAAATAATATTGTCTAGTACTCTAGTGCAACAACCCAGTGTAAAGGTAAAATAACTTTTAACGCAAATCTGACCAACACACTTGCAAATTGATGATACACCTTTGCACATACATTTTTATAAGCACAAAAAGCACATTATGAATAAGACCTGAAAAATTAATGCAAAACGATCGTTGACATTTTGGATGAAAGTAAGAGTCATTGAGTCACGTAATTCTTAACGCGTAATTCATCATAGTCAAGTCAGTTTTCTGATATAGAAATTACAGCACTTATATAGAAATGTTTGGGGGGGACGTAATGGGTGTATAATAAAATCTTCCAACTTTAACTCTGACAATTTTGTATTTAGGTCACATTTTTGCTGCCTTGCAGAGGTGTTGGCAAATCGGCTTTTATACGGTCCACTTTAATGATTTAATCAACTGCATTTCTCAAATAGTTTTTCTAGCTCTTAGTGCGTTGTCTGCTATACATTTACCCGATAATTAAAGTATCGCGTTCATTTCATTACTTTCTTAATATAATTAATCATTAATTATTACTACACGTGTAGAGCTGCAAATCGATCGATATCACTTCCAAGTTTAATAAATTAATTCCAATCTGGGAAACTAATTTATCAGCGGCTTACCGACATAATTACACGCATTCCCTCATTTCTGGTTATCCATCTGGGATATTATTGATCACATAATGTCGATACTGACGAGGGAAACAGTCTGGTCCCTTCGTGACGTCAACCAACTCTTTTTCAAACTGAAGCACTGACAAAATTAACGTCAAAAGGTTAAACGTTAAAAATGCATGTTATAATACCTGCACCATGGTCATAGTTTGTCAATATGCCTCAACTCTGATTTTCCCTACAGATTTTGTCCCCTTTCAACCCCAGTGGCTATAAAGACTCACATTTTGGCCAGGTTCGCTTTGTCAGTACTGCGAAGTACATAAAAGGTACAATAATTTAATCATTTGTACTTTTTGCAGTGTTTATACAAGTGGCTGTATTTATTATTTAAAAATCGTGCACTAAAATATAAAAAATTATGCAAGTTAATGGACTATGAAACATTAACCATGCTGCACCAGTTACACTATTAGCGTCGTACAATAAAATATGCAAGCACAGCAGGCTAAAAGTAACCCTTTGCAAAGTCAGTCTTATAATATTAATGCACCGCTTGACAATGCATATTAACACTTTAATGGCCCCCAGAGCCGGAATTAGGCCAACTCATCCATGGCATTCATTCAGAGTGACAAAAAAAAGACAAGTGCCCGTCGATCATCCTCCGACAGTGTCGATTATGGTCCCGTTAATTGCTTGCTTTCAGATGTGTTTACTTGCGCAAGAGCCCCGCTGAACCATACATGAGTGGGTGTGCGTATTAAGAGGCCTGCAGCGGTGGTTTGCTGAGCAGAGACATTCGAGGGATTCTGTGTGTAGAGTATATAGAGGAGTTCATCTGGGCCGAGAGGAGTGGGTGGGTTCAAAGGGTGGAGAGGCAGGAGAGGGGGTTGGGGAGGGTTTTTCGGTGGTCATAGCGACCGTATCCCTGGCGACGGTTTTCGGGCGTCGCCGACACGATGACAGGGGGACAGAAGCTGCAGGAGGATGCTCGGAGGGACCGAAAGGAAGTAACAGGTAGCGAAGATGAGGAGGATGAGGACAGCGGGGACGATGAGGAGCAAACACTTCAGATCAAATCCACCTGCAACCTGGACCTTTGGGATGTGAGTATTTGATTTTATTTCATGGATATTGATGTGGAAATCTCGATGAATATCTTCCTTCCCGAGATCGTTGTTGGTGTATATGATTTAAATTTTGCGCCTGCCCGAAACCCGTGAGCTCAACATGAATTGGTAATCGATTATTTTTTTGTATGAATCGTCGAGATTTAAATCCTATCGTACGGCCGCATCAGTATACGTAGATAATTTGTGAATGGGTAGACTGTCCCGCAGTCTACAGAAATACCACACCACATTCATAAGTCCTCTATATGGACAAAAGTCACATTAGGAGTCTGAAATGTTTAACTTATACAGCCGCAGGGGCCAGGGGTAATTACAATGGTATCGTATCTGAAATGTTAGAAGTGAACTTATTACCCGCTGGCAAAATTGCTTCCGCTGTATGC
The DNA here is from genome assembly GCA_000934665.2 of Catajapyx aquilonaris. Taxonomy (NCBI): domain Eukaryota; kingdom Metazoa; phylum Arthropoda; class Diplura; order Dicellurata; family Japygidae; genus Catajapyx; species Catajapyx aquilonaris. The sequence continues at coordinate 20,703 of JYFJ02001276.1, forward strand.
AGGCCCACACGTAATAAGCAGTAACTTTTAATGAATTCTCTCTCGACTATATAGCTTCTTTCAATGATTGCGAATTAAATGACAAAAATTGGTGCCTCTCATAAACATATACCATTTCCTGTTCTCGGAACACTGCTACGAGAACCAAGGCAAACTGTCAATAGTGCAGAATAAATTGAAGACCTGCGATGTATGATCACTTCTAAGAGAGTAAGAGCCGATATTTCAGAATGACGACAAAGAATCGGTGGCCAACTCCCAAGCACCAATGCTGCAGACCAAGGGCTGCCGAGACCTGGTCCGTCCCGATGGCGGCACCAGTGAGGAAGACGAAGAATCCTGGTCTCCTCCAGTCAAGCCCTCAACCAGCAGGGGCACCTGGTCTGGTCAGTTCGACTTCCTTCTGTCCCTCCTGGGCTACAGCGTGGGCCTGGGCAACGTCTGGCGATTCCCGTACCTGTGCTACAGCAACGGAGGTGGTGCGTTCCTGCTGCCCTTCTGCGCCATGCTGCTCCTGGCCGGACTGCCCCTGCTCTTCCTGGAGCTGGCCCTGGGTCAGTTCGTCTCCCTGGGGCCAACCGCCCTGTTCTCCGCCCTCTGCCCGCTCTGGGCCGGACTCGGGGCAGGCATGGTGGTGGTATCCGCCGTGGTAATGCTCTACTACAACTTGGTCATCGCCTGGACCTTATACTACCTGGTGGCCTCCGCTGCTGTGGAGTTGCCCTGGGCAGAGTGCAGGGCGCCATGGGCCTCACCCAACTGCTTCGTTTCCAGTCGAAACCACTGCTCAGTCCAGTTCAGTCCATCCTGGTGCATTCAGCTGGACAATCCGATCTCCCCTAGGAAGCCTCCTGCTCAGGATTATTTTGAGTAAGCCAGACTCTATTTGTACTGACCCTTCGCGACAGTCAACACGTCAACTAATATTAGCACATCTTTGTACACTAAACGAGTGCAGTGTAAACAAGGTGTAAACCAACAAGACCTGGCAGTGTTGTAAAGCAGCTAACAGAGCAACTGTACTGGGCAGGCTACTTGTTGTTGGTTCATTCTGTGAAATGTCGATCGATTGTTGATTTTTGACCGTGCACCACTGTCTCCTGGGTCCGTTCAAAGCCAAACCTCGTAATATCCTCATCCCGACATTTCCATCGCATCGGCTAGCTCCCATTGGACTCCGGTAATATCCTGTTAGGCAGGCATTCAGGTGAACAGGAGAGCCGTGCGTTTAGCTCTCGATAGTCAGGATAAGTAATGAAATGACCTTTCCCCGTCGCTTTGGTCTTCCGATATAGATTTTTACACAACCTCGTTCATTTCAGGTCAAAGGTCACGTTGTTTGACCTCACAGATAATTCTGTAATTACCTTACAAAATTAACTGAGTTACATATAGGATACTCAATTACTCATGCACAATAAGATGCTCAATTAGATTGGCATGTTTAGATTTCCTGACCACAATGTTTAAAAAATATCTTGATATTCGTCAGGAACCACGTCCTGGGCATGTCCAGTGGTATTGAAGACACCGGGAGCATCCGCTGGCCCCTGGCATTGTCCCTGGCCTCAGCCTGGGCCATCGTGTTCGTGTGCCTGAGTCGCGGGGTCCAATCCTCAGGCAAGGTGGTCTACTTCACAGCCCTATTCCCATACGCCGTGCTGGTGGCCCTCTTCATACGGGGCATCACCCTGCCCGGGGCAGCAGACGGAATGATCTTCTACCTGAGTCCGGACTGGACCCGGTTAGGAACTGCCCAGGTTTGGGGAGACGCAGCTGTGCAGGTCTTCTTTGCCCTCAGCCCTGCCTGGGGAGGGCTAATCACGCTGGCCTCTTACAACAAGTTCCATAACAACTGCTACCGGTATGCAGAATTGCAGACCTGGACAGTATACTGTACACCACCCTCTACATGCCTATAGAGTGGACAGTATAGGCTAATAAGTTGACATCTTATTGTTACTTCCTCAGAGACGCCTTGATTGTGTCTGTGTCGAATGTGCTGACCTCGTTCTTCGCTGGATTGGTCATTTTCGCGGCCATTGGTTTCTTGGCCCATGAGCTGCAGGTAGGGGTGGCCACTGTGGTGGATCAAGGAGCCGGACTGGCTTTCATTGTGATACCAGAAGTGGTGGCAAGACTCCTGGCAGCTCCGGTGTGGTCCTTGCTCTTCTTTCTAATGCTGCTCACACTGGGACTGGATTCGCAGGTCAGGTCATCGTTCCCAAAACCATGTCATCGGCAGAAAATTAATGTGTATGATTTCGTTGCAGTTTGCACTAATGGAGACTGTAACCACAGCCATATTCGACAGATTCCCTGCACTACGCAAGCACACAACTTTGGTGGTATTCGCAGTATCCGTACTGGGATATCTAGGAGGTCTCATCTTTACCACTAGTGTAAGTACAGCCTTGATATTCCATTGTACCAAGCACTACAATGGGTGTGCCATGCAGAGCGGTATGTACTGGCTGCAGCTTGCAGACAAGTACGCTGCCAACTGGTCCGTTCTCCTGATCGCCATCGCTGAATGTCTCCTCATCTCATGGTCATATGGTACCGACCGGTTTCTAAACAACGTGGAAGAGATGCTGGGGCCTAAATCACTTCTGTTTCGGGCCTTCTGGGGGTTCATGTGGCGATATGCAACACCTGCTACTCTCACGGTAAGACGGTTCGGTTTGGCGCTATCGAAACATCTGGTGACATCAATGTTGGTTCACAGTTTATCCTGGTTTTCAACTGGGTGGAATATGCACCTGCACGAATCGGCAGGTACACATACCCTTTCTGGGCGGACGTGGTTGGTTGGATACTGGCAGCTCTTCCTGTAGTCATCATCCTGGGGTTTGCCTCTTACCGCTTGCAACATGAGAAGGGAACTATGCTGAAGGTTAGTAGTTGTTGTCACGAGTCACCGAACACAAGTAACCAACTTTATTTCAGAGAGTACGTCATCTAATGCAACCCACATCCAACTGGGGTCCAGAAGCTGGACGGAAGCCACCACCTCCACCTTCTTCAGCTTCTTCGCCAACTTTGGACTCACTTCAAAGGCTCATCCGAGGAGGAGCGTACATAAATGGCATCGAAGTAGTAGTCGAGACCAGAATAAACGCTGTTCCACGTAGTAACATTGTCACAAGGGCTATCAAAGCAGCGACGCGTAAGAGAGAAACAGACATTTGAGGTGTTCGTGTATCCAAAGTCTGAGAGTCAAATATGTCCAGTATATTTGCAGCTGAAGTTGTAGTGGCTGTAGTCTGCTTCACTTAGGCGAGATGTTATAGAGTCTTACAGGATTTTGGATAAATTGTCGGATTAATCTGACGCAGCACTCAAGTAAACGTTAAGACTGATGTATACGAGCTTCAAATATCAGGTGTGTAGCTTAAATATTGTAAAGTAGTTCTATTTTTGTGAGCGAAACGCACGCCAGACAACTTATCAATGGAGAGAAAAAATATTTATGTAAGTTTTGATGTATGAGCAGAAGTCATGATTATAATCATGTATCATGCAACGTACACAATCAGTATTTTAGTAATAACATAATCTATATCGACGGCTATGTTAAATGATATTCCGTGAGACCGAAGTAATTTCTCGATATTGCGGAGAGAGTCTAAATTCTCATGGTGATTCCAAACTTTTAGGACGTATACAGGGTGCTACAATTGAAGAAGTTCAAAGCAAAAGCGTCGTCTCCAAACCTTGACTCGTTTTCATCCCCAATATTTCGAAATATCAGAAAATAATCTCCACTGAATTGTGTTTGACATCACTGTTGCTGCACATAAATTAATATTTATCGCGGTTACGAAGAGAAAAAGATGAGTACCTTTGCCGCGCTACGAAAAATGAGATTTAAACGCCTTGTGTGTACAACCACTTCAATTAAACTGAAATGTCTGTGTTACATACGACACTGAATGCTAACAATAAGCTTTAAAAATGTGATGACAGATAATAATCGCAGATAATCGCATAATGACATGGGAACTGTACTGTACTACATGCCACAATGGCATGCATCCTGTCGCCAATCCTTGCTGTATATCACGCATATGTAATCCTGCAGGTGACAGTGATGAATAAAGTCAGTATAACATTAATTTCATTTTTATGCATCATCATATTCTCTATTCAACAAGTTCATTACCCAACTGGTAGAATTATTATATTTTGCATCATTACATCCTGCAGTTAAATAATTACTGCACGTTTCCTACACTTTCTAATCGTTACTTAGCATTGTGCAATAACCAAATTCTTTATATGGAAGGTGGCCCACTTTTGTTCAAATCTCCCTCCACCCAAGCTACCAACGGCGCATGCGCCCAGTGACGTCACTCTTCCTGTGACGTCATGACAGCTGAATCACGCACTGCACATTCTGGCCCTTTCTGGCTCTTTCCATTCATTACTTTCATCTTTCATGTGATAAATACAAGTCACTGCGGTGTACGGGCAGTCAGTCGTCCACCTGGATCTGCAGTCGCATGGTCATGGAGTTCCCAGATCTAGGAAAGCACTGCTCTGAGCCTACGTGCCACCAGCTAGGTACTGTACATTGCATCATTACACAGGTCCAGATGGTCTCATTACCAGAGAGAGCAAGGGGAATAAGTTTCTGCCATGGTGACTTAATTTAACCAGTAATGACTCAAATAATTGGCATTTACAATACATCACATGGTAATGGCCAAACTTCCGCTGCAATCTCACGGACCATGTTAAGCGATGTTGCGTTGCTGATGGTGAATGCGTCTTGTTTCAGATTTCTTGCCGCTCAAGTGCGACGCATGCGGATCCATTTTCTGGTAACTATCACTTCTAGCACTTGCAATAACATGCATTCATAAGCACTGTTAAGCATATTTAGGACATTATCTGGCTGGGATTGTACTCACTATTTGTTGCTGGTTAATTTTTGTGAACAATTAATAATAATGAGCATAATCCGGCCAGGTTTGTTGTACTGAGTTTGGTCCCTGCCCAACGGTGAATTTTCGCCTTCAGTTGGCACTTGTGACCAAGCAAGTTTTTTGAAGCACTTCAACAAGTGCTATGAAATTTTGCATCTATTTATGCAGTTGTTGACAATCAGGGCAGCCACACCCAACTAGGACAAGCATGATAAGAGATAACCTGGCTCGAATCAATATATTGTGCTCGAGGTGCTCATTGTTTCAGATAAGAGTGACTTACAGGAAATGTTGCAATGCTTGCAGGACAATGGAGTAGATTCATAGTTGCACCCCTCTTTGTATGATTTAACAATATCCCAACAGCAAATGCGTAAGGTGCTGACAGTCAGCCTAATGAAATAATATTTATCCTACAAGTAATATTTTGTTCCTAAAAGACATGCTAATGGTTCTAGCATGTCCAAAGTAGTCATTAATCTAATTATGTAGGCCCAGGAATGATGCAACATGTATCTTTTCATCCTCATCACTACAAGAGGATTTTATCAAAAAAATTACACTATATCACACAGCAAAGTTTTGTAACAAAATGAAAATTGGAGTAAGCTTTCCCCAATTAGCTTCAAGACCAAACAGTAAATTGGGGAAATTATGTTGTGTCTTTGTGGTAAGATGATTTCTCTTTTGAGTAGAAAAATTGCTGTGTCATTCACAGGTGCCAATGAGTTCAAGTAAATAGAAAGTTTGTAACTTATTACAGTTGAATCCGGATATAACAAACTTAAAGGGAACCCAGAAATAAGTTTTTTATAACCAAGATGTGTTATAGCCGAGGCTGTTATATCCGGATTCAACTGTATTAGCAGAACTCCTATTGACACTTTCTTTTGATATTCTCAGTTGTTTTGCATTCGCTCTAATCTAAGTGAACAGCGTAATGCGTGTGAGATTGCAATTTGGGTCTTGTTAAACTATTTGCAGCAGTGACCATTTTGGCTACACATCACACCAGTGCCCCAACTCTTACTTGAAGGATGCCCAGGTTCCTGTGTGTCCTCTTTGCAACAAACCCGTCCCAACCCCACGTGGGCAGCCACCAGATGTCCATGTGGGACAGCACATTGACAATGACTGCCAGTCTGATTCAGCAAAGTCAAGGCGAAAGGTGTGTGACTGTATATTTTTGTACTGGAGTTCCATAGATTACTGTACCTTCATTTCTCTGTTGAATAGGTGTTCAAGAACCGATGCACTGCAAAAGGATGCAAAGTGAAGGAGTTGATGCCAGTGACATGCAATGACTGTGGACGCAACTTCTGCCTACGTCACCGCCACCCTCAAGATCACAGCTGCTCTGGGCCAGTCACTCCAGCCCAAAGGGCAAGGGATGCTGCTATGGCAAGGACTTCTGGGAGCAAGGCTGTTCCCGCACCTGCACAAGCGAGCATGGTAAATTATTTGACTATAATATTCCTCCTTGAATTATGTTGAACTGTTTTATGTGACCTGCACTTATTTAGCGTGAAGATGAAGCATTGGCTCGTGCCTTGCAAGCATCACTTCAGGACAGCGCCCCTCCTGCTTCTACATCACGGACACAGCAAGAAGAGGAAGACTTCATGTTGGCCCAAGCTCTGGCCCAGAGTGAGTTGGAAGCTCGCAGGGCTAACCAACCAGCTGCTGCCCCTGCTCGGGACAAAGATCGATGCTGCCTCTGCTAATGTCCTCTGCTGGATCCACCTTTACAATCCATCCAAGGAAATGGGAATACCTGCAGTTTTAAAAAGAAAAACATTCCGGTGAATCGGCAAGCAAGCCTTTATTGTATCATTAATCATGCAACAGAAATCACGCACACTGTATTCTTATACTGACTTATTAATTATACTTAATATTAAACTTTAAAGGGCCACTGTCTCCAAATTCAACAGTTTTGATGTAATGCAGTCACATTGCCTCCAGCCAGTTTCAAACTTTGAAAATTCACTTCTCTTCTAGGAATAAAAGTGTGGACATTCCTGCAATATATAATTTTTGAGACAGGAGCCCTTGAAATAAGTTATGATTCTGGATTCTAATGTATGAAATAAATCATATGGTGTTAACTCATATTTTGTGTACGATACTATAATTATTATAGGAAGCCAAACAGAACAATACAGAAGGTCGTTTCACCTCTGTGTTATCAAATTGCGATTTAAAATAACTTAGTGTGAAACCATTCACCATTAAAAACGTTGTTGTATGTGATACTATGAGCCAACATCGAAGCTTTCATTCTATGAGACATTTTTAAAGCAGGAAGGTCAATTTTGTCCCACCCCACCTGAATGACTTTCCAGATGCTTGCCAGATACCAGATGGGTCTCCTCGTGAGGGTCCTTTTTAGCAGACCAAACCAGTAGAAATCCATGTGAGAGATATGGATGTCGGAATGCAATGGTTCCCTTCTTCAATCTCCATACATTTCACGTAGGCCACCATCGATCGAGACGTATGACTCGATGCTTATCGTGATGCATCAACACCTTTGAAGTGTCCCAGCCATGCAGCCGAGAGATATCATGTCGATACGATGGTGTCAATATGTTCCTCCGGTTGCATGGTGAAAATTTTTAGCTCACACTGATTCCTGATCTGAATGTAGTATATTCCACGTTGGAAAGATCAACAACGTACCCTGCTTCCCAAAAGGGAATATTATTCTTGAAGGCATGCCACACTGTGCAGCTGTCTTGTACACGATGCCGATGAGTCCTGGTCTGGGCTTTTCACCAAGGCCCATTTCGCCCCAGGAATCTCGCCATGGTACTTTTCTACTGCCATTTAAACTTTGATCACATAGATGTATTCCTGGACAGTTGACTCACATAGTGGACAGAACGTCTACAAAGGTTCCTGCCTCTGAAACTCCCAGTGACTTATCCTTCTGTACTGAACCATACGCCTGAGGGTCACACGTTTGACCCGTCTGTCTCACCTTTGACCCAGCCAGAAACTGCATATTAATCATCCGACCCTGACACTGCCCGACTTGGCGCCATATTTTCTGATCTGGTACCCTTGGAATAGCGGAAAGGAAGCTGACCACTTTCCTCACCTGGTCACCCTGCCGTTCTGATGGAAACATGGCGGCCAGCTTGTAAACGTAACTTGGAATTTCGGGAAGGAAATTGTGCAAAATTGTGAATGAAACAGTCGAGATGTCCGGCGAATCCGATTCAGACCAGTCCGAATCCGAGCTGGGAAGGAAGGACTACTGGGACAGGCTGTACCAGGAGGACATGGCCAACTATGAGTCGTATGGGGACAGCGGTCAGGTGGGTGTCCTTCAGTAGATTGCAACTTATCTAGAAAAATCTAATTACATGTCATTACAGGCGTGGTTTGGATCTAAACTTACCCGTGATATTGTGTCATGGATTGTGAGCGAGTCTGGTTGTTCCCACTCTGAGCCTGTCCTGGACCTGGGCTGCGGAAATGGGCATCTCCTCGTGGCGTTGGCTCATGCAGGGTTTATGGACCTGACTGGAGTGGACTACTCCACATCGGCTCTGGAACTAGCCCAATCGGTTGCTCAAAGGGAAAGAGTACTCGGATGCAGATTTGAGCAAGTGGACATCACCTGTCCTCCTAATGAATCCAAGGCCATGGGACGCCAGTACGCTCTGTGTGTGGACAAAGGTACAGCGTACGAGACTGTAGCTCACCGTCATGTTAAACACAAAGAATCACAGGCACTAATGAGGTCACATTGTTTAACTGACTGTCACGATAATTCCACAGGTACCTACGATGCAATAGGTCTCTCGGAGTCAGGGAAGGCTGCTCAGGAGGCTTACAAATCCGTGGTGGAAAGGCTGATCTTGCCTGGAGGTTACCTCCTTTTGGCGTCGTGCAACTGGACTCGTGCTGAGTTACTTAAGGACTTTGGTGTGCAGTTTGAACTGGTGCATGTCATCCCTACACCTGTGCTCCAGTATGGCGGGAAGACAGGTGCTAACGTAACTGCTCTTATTCTCAAAAGGAAAAGTGATGACCACGATGAGGACTGAACTGGAAGGAGGGAGGAAAAAAATCTTTTCGTATTATTTACCTCCAGCAACATCATGTTTTTATTGGGCTGTAAATAACAAGTGTGTATAGTCGCCCCACCAAGACCTCAGTCCAAAATCACATACTTGAACAAAATTCAATGGCATGTCAATAAATGTATATAACACTCCTGTTAGTACTCAAGACTTTTTGTGTATCTGCAGTTTTAAAAAGGCTGCAATTCACGTAATATAAAATAGCACAGCTCTAAGGAGCCGATGTATGCAGATGCTCTTTTACATTACTAGAAAACTGCTATGTGCGAGATGTCGTAGCTGCAGGTGAACCACATTCATTCCATCTGTACCGTACTGAAAAGTGTCAAGCATTGTATGCTATACGTATAAAAGTTTCCCTCTCTCAAGTGCAAATCTTACTATCTCGATGGCATGTCCTGATGAAAAGCCCGCGTGTACACGATGTCCAACTGATGTTTCGATAGTGCGACTATATGTGGCGGAGTGTATGTATATGTGTCTATGCGTGTGTGGTGATATCTTTTTTTTTTAACCACTAGAACAGTTGCAGCTGACCACTGCCTACAACTACAACTCACTTTCATCACTTGTACACATTGTCATGACAAGTTCTTTTTGGAGGCAGCTGGAATGTGTCCATCTGGATTTTTGTTTTTGTTACTTTTTTGGGGTGGTGGGTGGAGGAGAAAGGAGAGGGGAATGAGAATCACTACAGCTGCATTTGGATTACCGTTTTTCCCCAACTGTAAGGCCTTTGGAGGTATGATCATTTTTTTTTTCTCTCTCTCTCTTTTAAACATTACATTCTATTAGGTCCCGTCTGGTAAAGACTGATGAAAATAAAACACATTATAAAAAATGAGCATAAATGTGTACAAAATGAAACCTGTGAAAACTCTCCCAACAAAGGATATGTGTAAAAAAATCAGTACAAATCACTTGAGCCTAAATAAACATATCACAACTCATGTACGAAATTAATCTCATTAATGAGTAAAACTTGTGAGCAAAGCAACATAAAAGTCACGATTGAGATACAAAAAAGGAGCATGAGAACAATGTGAGTGATTGACTTAGATCCAAATGTAGCTGCTCACACATTTCTTTTTAAAAAACCATGGGAGCGGACACACCGGAAAATATGAGCGCGCGCGTCTTCTATATGTACACCACTACCCGAGTCAGTCGCATTTTTTGCTAGGCCCACTAAACACTACTGGCTCACTTTTGACTAGCAGATTGTCAATGGATTTTGGCTCTGGGATGGGGGAGGCATGGGGCAGGAGTCAAGTTTCATGGCAGTGAATTTACCATCAACAATCTTCCGCATGTGAGGGAGGATGAGGGTTGGGGAAAGGAGGGTTGAATAGTGATCACAATGGCCTGGGGTCATGCAACCCCTTGACATTTGGCTCCACAGTGGGCCAGTGCTCCGTGTCACTTGGCCCCCAATCGTGGAGCCCACTGACTAAGGAGGGCCGGTGAGTCAGTCGGTGAGCTATGGAGAACCCGCCACTGCCCTCCAGCTGAGTCAACACAATTATCACTTGTCTGTCAAGGGAAAAGGATGCGAAAATTAACACCAGGTTCAACCTTTAACGTTTTAAGCACAGCGAGGTCCTCACCTGTGAAGAGGTGGTACAGCATCAACAGTCCTGAGCTCACCCCTGGTGGAGACAACGTTGTAGCTCTCCTGACAATCACATTTGACTTGAATCCACCGATCCTCATGTCGGTTTTCAACGACCACCACAAGGCCAGCCCAACCTTTGGTCAAGTAGTAGGCTGTCATGCCTTCTCTGCCCTAAAATGCAAATGTATTGGCTTTAGTAGGTGGCACTTGTGATGCGATTAGTATCCCCAAGGGACATGCTCCAAATCCCTGTTATTGCTCTTTGCATTGTTAACATGAGTACGTTACTTGTTACCTGTAAGTTATTTTGTACGACTACACACAGAAGAATTCTAGACATCGAATTTTTCAATTATTTTAGACAATCAATATGATCGCATAATTTACAAGGTAAGGAAATTGCATTAGTCTCCCTATTAGCCAGACTATAATACATAACCATCCGTCAAACTGGGTCAGTAAGAGATGATCGACAGATACAAAAGTAGAACATTGAATGAAGGTTATGAGAGCAAATAAAAATTTTATGGACATACCTCATGTCTTTGTCCTTTGTCCAATGTGAGGCGGATGATTGCATCAGCCAGAATGTAAGGCGATGGCACCAGCTGCTCAGCCAGCAGTCGTTTAGAGCTGTGAAGTGCCAGGATGTACTCTGGGTATTGTGCAGGGCTGTCCAGACCTGCAGAATAAAAGGCAGTTTTAAAAAAATTCAGCGGCTGTGCTCAAATTATTCACTATGATAAAATCGGGTCATATGGCTTATCATGCAGACTATGAAGCAACTTTTTACCTGTGTGCCAGTGATTGAAGGCGAGTGGCACAACAAGGTACATCCCAGGCTCCAGCATCTTGTGGCATCCAACAAACCCCCGAACCTGTCGCTTGCTGTGCTCGACCAGTCTTCCCACAGATAGGGAACCCAGCTGTGCCTTGCGAAACACCACCACACACAAGTCCAGTTGAGATCTAGGATGAATGAAGATTACAGTCACTCATCATGTGGTGAAAGACCATGCAATGTCCTTTTTCCCTTACCTGTGTGCCTTCTCTGAGTTGCGCTGTCCCTCTTGGAAAAGAGTGACTTCAACCTCAGTGGGCTCCAGCACGGTCAGCAGTACACACGAAAGGTGGTCAGCAGATGCCAGCGGGGGCAGCATCCCCTGCAGCCGCATTTCATTCCAGTTTGGCCTCACCTTACAAATGTCAATACAGTCAAAGAATCGGAGCACATCCTCGAAAGCAATCCAAAAGACTCCATCCCTAGCCCCATGAGGCATCAGTCTTGCTCGCAAATTAGGGGTCCAGTTGGGAGACTCATCACTCCAATCTCCTTTCCATGAGTAGCGGCCCCAGGGGTTGCGGAGCCGCAAAAGGCGATTACCACTGACGTCTTGCACATCTAGGACCGAATAGGCATGGCGAGGGCGCAGACCCCAGGTGCGGTACTCTTCGTCATCAACCTTCATGTTGCCCCCACCACATGATGCACCCATTAAAAAGCCAGCCGTGTGTGAGCTTAGAAGCTGTGCCCACACCAAGTCCCTGTCGAGTTCTTCCTCACTTGGGGCTGAACTTGGTTGTAATGGGATGCTCTCACATGGTGCCCCAGTGAGGGTCGCCAGTCCCTCAATGGCCCGTCCTGACACCAATGCCTCATAACAGCCATGCATCTTGGCCACTGCCTTTTCTATAAGAGGAACCCAGAGTTGGCGTCGCTTGGCCTGGCTGTACACAAGCCGATGGCGACGATCACACGGGAGGAGATCATCCAAGAGCACCGTGGTCCACCGGCCATCCTTGCACAAACGCACCTGGTATGCCCCCTGTGGACACACTTCACGAGTCACCATGACCTGTTCCACAAGTGGCTTGCGTTCTGCCAATACTGCCAAAGCTGACAGAAGCCAGCAGTTTCCTAGTACTCCCTGTGAGATGTCTGACGGCAGAGGAGTACGGAATACAGCCCAGGGCAAGCCACCGTCACCCTCAGCAACCACTTGTTGTGGTCGCACCCAGTGTGCAACGTGGCTCTCCCTTGGCCCACCCTCATTTGATTGGTAAAATAGGGAGCGACGTGCTGGTGGGAAACTGTCATCCACAAATGGTTCCCCAGTCTTCTGACAGTACTGCACTATTCGCTCCCATTTCTGGCGTGCCTCACGTTCCTCAGCACGCCTCAGTTCATCCATCAATTCACTTCGACGTCCTGTCATTGTGGGTAGAGGTGGTGGTGGCATTGGAGGAGGGGCCACAGCTGGCTCTGTGACCAGCCCTGTTGACGGGGATGAAGTTGACATCTGCATTGCTGGAGGAGTAGCTGGCATTGGGAGCAATGAAGAGTGTGGGCGTCGTGGATGGCGACATATATCACACTGTGTGGCAGAGCCTGCATTGTCGTAAGTGCACTGAGGGCAGTTCCAGTTATGGCCCTGGCCAGCACCACGACGCAATGAGGGTCTGCTGGTGAGGAGGTCCACTAGGGCAGCGCCAGTTGAACCGGGACTTAAACCCAGAGCAGTGGCAGCTGACACAATGTCAGAAGTTGTGATGCGGCCCACTGATACGCCTCCACCATTTCCTCCACCCCTCTCACCACTTCTGGTTGCACCTCGTTCAGAAACCCCACCTCTCTCAGGCATCCCACCTCTTTCAGGCATCCCACCTCTTTCAGGCATCCCACCTCTTTCAGGCATCCCACCTCTTTCAGGCATCCCACCTCTTTCAGGCATCCCACCTCTTTCAGGCATCCCGCTTCTTTCAGGTACCCCACCTCTTTCAGGTATCCCACCTCTTTCATTAACCCCAGCACCAGCCACAACCCTCTCAGAAATGGCAGCTCGTTCAAAAACCCCTTCTCCAGATCCACTCCTTTCTTCCCTTCCAACCCTGGCTGCTACAGCACTCCTTTCAGACACTCCAGCTCCTGGCCCACCCCTCTCAGAAGCCCCACTCCTTTGCTGCAGGTTCCCACCACATGCTCGGCACTGGTTTGATCCCAGTGGATTCTTCAACGTGCAGAGTGGGCAGATCCAAAAATGACCACGTCTCAGGGTTGGATCCTCAGCCAAGCCCAAACTCCGCAGCTTGGATGCCCCACAAGCCTCACAAGCCATCCGCCCTCCACTGTTGAGTAGAGTGCACTTATGGCACTGCCACGCCTGCTCCGGTGAAGCTCCTGCCCCTCTTGTGGATCCTATCACCCTTAGCTCTGTGCCTTGGGGCCGATCCTCAGGACTTAATCCCTCATGTGCTAGGGGCATTGCAGGGTTGACAGTTCTCCCATTTGGAGAGGGAGTTCTGACTGCCTCCTTCACGACAGTCACCAAACTGGGCTGCAGTAAAGAAGGAGATGCCCTTTGCTGCTTGCAGATGTCACAGCAATTCATCCCAAATGGATTATATGCAAAGGAGCATTTGGTGCATGTCCACATGCGGTCTGTGGTCCTCTCACGGGTTGTGTCCACCAAGGAGCGGCGATGGGCTGCCAGGCGCACTAGGGCCAAGCCGTTGCCATTAGTACCACCTGGAGAACCCGTGCCAAGCTCAGACAGGGAGCGGGCATAAGCTGGTCGGAGGGGAGAGGAGTTGCTGCTAACCGTGGAAGGTGCAGGCACAGCAATCACCAGACCATTTCGAGATGCAGGTTGTACCTGAAGCAAAAAAAATTGCCCTTACTACACCATCAGAACTACAGATAGCAGTCTTTTTACATGGGGTGCATATTTTGTGACAAAACAGTACAGGCCTATTAAACTCCCAAGTGCTCATGACTATAAAACAAAACAAAAATATCAGACAAACGGGATCCACCACTGGCCCATTTAGCATGTTAGGTCGGCTGCAAGTAAGGTACATTTCACCGTGTCTTGCATGTGTTGCACTATTCAGAGTGTGCAAGAGTATGATTACATACCTTAAGAGCCTCGCAGGCCTCACATCTGTCCAAGTCATGAGAATTCTTCAGGGTGCATCTCCTGCAGGTCCACATCATCCCTGCAGATGTGGGAGGAGTTGGGGGTCGTCGTGGGGAGTGATGGTTGTAATGGTGATGGTGATGGTAATGGTAGTGATGCTGTGGGGTCAAGCTGATTCCCCCTCCCCCACCATTGCTGCCGCCACCTGTACCTCCTCCACATCCTAAATACAAACAGTAAATTAGTCACAGCAAGTCGTAAGGGCTCCTTGATTCAAAGGGTGTGTATTTATGAGTATGCATTTACATGCATTCATGCTTATATTCATCAAGAGAGACATATTAATCAATTTTTGAAATGGTACGTTTAGTTCCTTGCTGCTCAAATACTTCGCATCGGTATTATTGTCTCACAACACAAATCTCAAAATTCTGTACCTGACTCACCTGAGACAGAGCGGCTCAGCTTAGCCTTGACTCTCTCGCAGACACCACCTGATGCGGTGTTTCCAGGGGAAACATGGCGTTTGGGCGAGCGCAGGGGTTGGTTGGTGGGTGTCAGAGGGTGAGGACGGTGGGGACGAGGTCGGTGGAGAGTAGGAGGGCCACCATCAATTTCTGACACTCCGAGAGTATTTGAGAGTGGAGGTGGGGACGATGGCGAGGGTGATGCAGAAGGGGTTGGAGATGGGGTGGGGGAAGGAGAAGGGTGGGAGTGGGGGTCAGAAGATGACGATGTTGGGGCACATCGGGCACAACAAGGGCGCCGGGGCCAGGGGGGAAGGGCCACTGATGACAACATTGTGGATGAGATTCGGTCCTGGAAAAATGACAGTGTCTCATTAACACGGATTGCAACACTTGTTGACTATGGCAGTTACATAGCCACTCGAAGGAGGAGCATTGTCAGATGCAATTTACTTACCCCTGTGGAAAGTGATCTGCGCAAGGCACCCTGAGACTGACAGCAACGGCAGTGGGCCAGGTCACTGGTGCTGGCGACCCTCCTGAGTCCCAGCAACTCTCTCTCTTCACCGTCCTCTGCTACTCCTTCCCCTGACCTCTGAGATTCGGACTGCTGAGCTGAGATCAGGTCCTCCAAGGAAAGACTTGGCTTGTCCGAGTCCGAGAGCAAGATGAGCGGTGGGGAAGGTGGCAGAGGGGGTAGCTCAAGGGCAAGGTCAGAGGTCGCTGAGATGGAGGTGGCCTCACAGCCACCCAACAAAACTTCTGAGGAGCTCACAGAGACACCAGCTGGAGAGCCGACATCGACCACAATCTCCTCTGTTGTCTCAGGGCTGGGGGGAATTTAAAAAACAGCACATAAGATACAGCAAATTATAATAATAAAAAGCATATGTGCGCATATAGTGTCACAAAAGTACCACCGAATAATACTAAAACTTCACATACTGCTTCCTTCAGCAACAATGACAATCAGAGTATTTAAAGTAGCCTTACTCTGTCCAAATTCATCTACTAATTGCAATGTTATGGAAAACAAACTGACAGCAGTGTATGTGTGGCGGAAATAGGTTGGCTTTCCATAATTATATAAAAGAAGCAATCAGCTACAATTTCCAACATGTAATTATCCACAGAATCATGTAACATAACTGTTTCTAAGCAGTGTTCTTCACTTTCAGAAATTCATCGAAGAGTCTTCAAAAATGCGCCCAGACCGCAAGGAAAACCTATGTGTCACCCGCCCACAAGTGAGTCATGGCAAAAGTTAGCAAGGAAGATCAATATGATCATGCAGTGTTCAAAACAGATCAATGCAATGTCAAAGCCCTACAAAATCATTATGATTGTGCGACGGAACTACTAAATAATAAGCTTCTTGCAATATCCAGGGTAGGGACATGCTCTTCAAACTGCAGGTCTGTTGAAAATATGTTAAGACCTCTTCAAAAGAAACTTAAGATAGCATGTAAATTTTCCCAGGCAACTCAACTGCCACATTACATAGTGTCATAAAGTAACTGACCACATATGCTTGACATGGGCAACATTTTTGAGTTGCAGGACCCCTTTTGCTGGACAACTTTGTCCCAACAGTGTACTAGAATACAGCTGACAAGTGCTCATCCAAATCTGAAGTTCAAAAAGTTCTAAAAACTAAAAGTTTCTTCATGAAGGTCATCGCACTAAGGCTTGCAATTGGTGCCAGGTATATCCTACAGTTGCCAGGAAAAGGATGACGACATCAGCCCTACTCCAACCTAGCTCTCGGCACTTGCTTCTTGCTATGGCTTTCATCTCCGAAGTTGACTGTACACACACACACGAATTTTAAAGTTCAGGGGATGACCTATTACTAGTATACACAAGGACATAATTATGGTGTGCACATATCTGCATCATTTAAAAAAAATGTCTGGTCCTAAAGGTTTCAGATAGTGCACTGTACTCTCCACAATTTCATAAATCTTTAACGACAGCCATGGAATCCCTTCTACATTAAATACAGCAGAACAGCGATTATCCGACCATCCTGCTCCAGCAATTAATCTTGTTTTCTCATCTAATGCTCTTAGGTACTAAATAAGCATTTGTTTTGTATTGCCAGTAGTTACACTGCAAATATAGTACAGCAGTGTGTGTAGGAAGAGAAAAATATGTCGATATGTCTGAGAAGACGGTATATGTTTTTGTGGTGTTTCATTAAGTTTTCTTTGCACCTTGGATTATCCGACTTTTGTGTTCCGACCATGCCCTGCTCCCATGGGTGATGGATAATCGGAGTTCTGCTGTACATAATGTCGCCATATGTACTCGCGTGGAATCGAAATAAATTTACACATGATCGGGGTTCTACTGTACATAGATGTCACCATATGTTTATACTCTTGTGGAATTGAAATAAATGAACACATGAAGAACTGCCAATATTAATAACGGATTGTACATGATGGTGCCAGCGCTTGTCTGAAGCAGGGTTAGGAGAGGATGTAGCGACTGATGGAGTGTGTCGATGGCAGGTGCGTACCATTCCTGAGCGCTGTCCTCCTCGTCCTCCTGGTCATCATGGTCGGAGGGTGGCGTGGAAGTGGCCCTGAGAGAGGGCCCGGCATGCCAGGTGGCAGTCCCCCTGAGCCCCGGCCTGGTGACCACAGGCAGGCAGAACCCTACGCTGTCCCCCCTTCCCCCCAAGTGTTGGTCCTGGCAGACGGGCGGCCTCCTCTGCCCGCACCCGAGGCAGCGGTCCCTCTCCGTGGGGCTGATCAGGCCGCACCCCTCGCACTTCCACTGCAGCACCGACGCGATCGAACCCATGCTGAACCCACGGCTGATGCTGGATGCAACATGGCTCTTTCTCAAGGGGCTTTTAGGGCGCGGGGTGACTGCTGCTGGCTGCCTTCCTTCCTCCTTCACACCACCACCACTACTGTGACACTACTTCACACACACACTGACTGGAGGGAGGCGCCTGCCCTTGGGCCGGGACCAGGGTCGGGGGGCGCTGGCAGCACGGGCTCTCCCCAACCCCAGAGAGGTCCTGCCTGCCCTGCGATTAACCTTCCCCGACCTGTCCCAAGTCTGCCATCTTCAGTTGTTGCTAAGCCAGGGCGGGTTTTCACTGCCTCGCTCCAGGTCACGTCTCTGGTCGTCTCACGACCATCAAAGCGCGTGCGTCCTGTCCGCCGATTGGGGCGCTCCTCCTTACTGTCACATGTAAACCGGACCTGGTCATACCCTCGAAGAAAACGCGGGCTGTTGTTAAGCACAGTGTGATTGGTTGCACGTTCAGATGCGGACCAATGGAGGACCGGTTTTGCCAGAGCAGCTGTGGATTTGCGGGCCAATAGCATCGCGGCTGGATCCATATTGGACGTCTCCTGGTTGCTCATTGGCCAGATAGGACGCCATCTTGGAGCCCCATGTGGCAATGAACACGTCCGCTGATTGGTCCGTCCACTTGTAACATGCCTGCTTAGTTCTCAGGCAAGCAAAAGGGATGGTCTTATGCGCGATTTGTCAGAAAATATGTTTCACCGCGATTGCTTTTGTTTGTTTGTTTGTTCGTTATAGATATCAAGAGAAATGCAGGCACAACCTACAACGCCTATCTACCAGGGTTTACTTTTACTTTGTACCGCTTTGTACGATGAATTTAATCTTCGGTTTCTGAAAAGCAGCCGAAATCGCACAACACACATTCTCCTCTCATTTTTATATGACCTGTCCGTATCGCGCATACATCGATGACCCTAACCGGGGCGTGATGGCCACCTCACATGAGCATAGTCGCCGGTGACGCCCCAAGAAATGACTACATGCAGTGCATGGGATATCGGGATTTCGAAGTCTACCAGGCCAAAATGGAACCCGTCATCAGCACGTTTCTTCAGGTACACGATGTGCACATGGGGGCAGCATAGGTGATGCATGCATAGTAACATGACACACGCTAAAACATGTAGTCTTGTTACAATCACAACAATCCACCTGAATGCGCTGCGGACTCATAAGGAGTAGATAATTATTGTCTTTTGATTTGGTTTATCCGCCTGCTCCTGGCAGGCGACAAGAAATTACATAAGACTCAGAGTGTACCTCTCCACGGAAATCTTTAGTAAAAGGCGAAAGATTTACACGAGGATTGAAGAGGAACCAGAGTATGAATTTCTGCTCGCAACAGGCGCCCAGACCTACGCGGGACTGGACGTGCTCGATCCCCTCAACGCTCGCTATGAATCATCGTAGCAATTTAAATCACATCCTATGTGTGAAGAAATGGATGTGTCAGCAACGGGTCGTCACGTATATTTCTGTCTGTCATTTTAAAAGTGCATTAATGTCAACTAGAAAGTTTAAAAAATTGCATATGTACAATTTTGCGGTTAGTTTTTCGTCCCCACACCCAGGTGGTGCTTCAAGCTTATGGATCCGGCCACTAGATGGCAGCTATCTATCTGGTATCCTGTAAAGTAGCAGCTGGTTTGTAACCGCGATGCTATTTCCACCCCGCCCAATACACATATGCACACGCACATATGTAACGAGGCTGGCTGGCTGGCCCTTGTTGTATTGCGTGGAGCAGAAACTGGATTAGTGCGGATGGAGTGCAGCCACAACATAATGGTCGTCGTTAGCCCTCGTTTGCATCCTTCATTCGTCATAATCCGTCCTTGAGCTTGTTCTCCGCCCCCGCCACACCGGAAGGGGGGGAAAAAAGAAGAAGAAGAGGACCATCCCAGGGAGGCCTTCGAGATGTCAAGCAGTAGCCTGGAAGTGGTGCACGAGGGATGGCTCACCAAGTCTCCTCCTTCCAAGGGACTCTGGAGGGCTGTGAGTATATGGCAGGGAAAGGGAGACACATGGGAACTGAACCTGGCCCCGACCGGGCCCACTTTATACAAGTGGACCAGGTACAGAAAAGGAGACAGGTCGTTTACATTGGGAACTGAACCTGGACTAGATCCGGCCCGTTTGTATGTGGACCAGGTCCATGGAAGGAGACAAGGCATTTTCATTTGGAACTGAACCTGGTCCAGACCCGGCCCACTTCCAGTCGGGCTGGATTCAGAAATGGTGCAGGGAGACACGTTTCGTGTCGTTTACATTAGGTGACCTGGTCCAGACACACGCTGGTTCCAGAACTGGTTCAGTTTCCTCATTGCACACACAAGTTGCAGGAAAGTAGGGCATGTGGCCATCTTCTCTAATTGATGAGCTGTTGTTGAGCATTGTCGTTCGTTAGAATGGGAGGTGCTGAGGGGGTGGAGTTTTGTCACTTTAGGTGTTTGTTGCTGCTTGTCAGACGATACATGATGGCGTATGTGTTGGAAGCGTAGCTTCTCATTGCTTATTCAGGTTTAATTCTGGTTGCTGATAAGGGGGATGGATAGAGTGTGGTTGTGTCGTCAAGCTTGTTGATTAGATAACATGCCTTTTTTGAGTGACCTGGGGCATAAGAGAGTAATTCCTGTTAAATCTACCTCTCTGATAAATCTATGTTGTAGGGAAGGTCGTGAGGCCCAAGTCATCATTCTTATCATCAAGGCTATTCACACCTAACCTAACCTAACGTTGTTTGTCATATTGATACGATATTGTATTGACACAAACATGTTGGACCAAGGAGGCTGCAGTATTGCAGAATCATCTTGTGTTTTTGGGCATGGGAAGCTGGTTATTTGTTTCGATAGTTGTTTTTTTCCACTCTGATCAGCAGGATCATGCGCTAAACAAAAACCAGCAAATCCACTTTTTTCAAGGAAGAGGGAGAAACCATTTGCAATGAAGTAGAAGCAAATGCATTAATGATAATATACAGTACTCGTTAAATGTGGGTGTAATTAAGTTAAGTTTAGGAAGCTGATTTAACTGATGATCAGTGGGTGGGGCCTTTTGATGAACTGATCGGCAGTAATAAGTTGCACTCAAGTGTAGAATCTAGCAAGGTGACTGGTGCATGAATCATGGTACTTTGCTGACATGTCTGAATGCTTATTTCACAATGGACGCATACTTATTTTGTTAATATTCACTGGGCACAAAATGACATCAGTGTAACGTGACATATTATTTTATGTTGTCATGCAGGATGGTGAGAATAATGTCTTGTTTATGTCCATTAATCTTGCTTTATCTGTGCAGAGCTAATCAATAGTACCCAAGGTTACTTAGAAGGAGCACTAAACTTGACATCATCATACATATTTGTGCAATTGTGGATGCTTAGATAATGACTGTTTGACTGATGTATAAACTATGTGCAGTACAGTGTAATTATGGTGGGTGTAAATAATAATTATTCTAGATGTAATTCTTATTAAAGTCACTCAAGTTTTCATACTGTATTAGTCTTTTCAGATTTTATTTTTACAGGACTCCATTTCTGAAGTACGCATACAAGTTCTTTCACTCTCAGAATGAACACATTGCTTATTATTTATAGCACAGAGTGATGATGACCTTTGACATAGTTGCTGCATGTTGTACTTTAAATCATTCCCTTCAATATTGCACTGTTGTATGTCCCTAATTTAATGAAGCGAGGTTAGATTAGGTTTCAACTTCTTTGTCAAGTACCAAGTCTTATTCAGTAGAAGAAGTTATGATCTTGCATTGTATGACCCATTTGTGAGACCCAAAGAGCTCTGGTAATCTTCCTCATAAAATCCTGTAGTGTCAGCGTCACTTGCTTCAATCTCCTATGCAAGGGACATTGAGCCGCACAGCTTCATTGTCCAAGGTCACCCTAACCTTATTTACCCTGACCCCCAACAATAATGCTGCGCTTATATGTAATACTAATAGGCTCGTCTGTCCTTCTCCCGCTTATTTTTAGAAGTGGAGGCGCCGTTGGTTTGTACTGCGTCACTCTGGGGAGCTACCGGGTCAGTTTGTGCTGGAATATTTTGCAGACTGCAACTGCCAGAAGCTGAAAGGCAGAATTGACCTTGACCAGTGCGAACAGGTGGATGCAGGGTTAACATTCAAGCAAGGGAAACACCGATACCAGTACCTATTTGATGTGCGTACCCCCAAGAGAGTGTACTACCTGGCCGCAGAGTCAGAGGCAGACATGGCCAAGTGGGTCGACTGCATCTGCCAGGTCTGCGGGCTTAAAGCTTACAACCGAGAGGACGAGTGTAAGTATCTTTCTTTACGAACCTACAGCTTAACTGCGTGTTAAAGAATGAGAGGTCACTTCAAAGGCCGTTTTATCATAATAAGGCCCTGTTTACATGCGAGAGATTTGATCAGCGATAAGCCCAATTGTTTGGGGCGTAAGTAACAATTGATTTTTGTCCCCAAACAATTGGATTCATCGCTTTTAATACATGTAAATGCTGCATTATGCAAACATTAATTATTAACATTGTTCTTTTGCAGACTACGACTACATGCCACCAGCAGATGGTAGCAGTGTTGGTGGGAACAGCCTTGCACCTTCAACAGCCCCTTCTTCGTCAGGTTCATCCCGTTCGCCCTCACCTCCCCCTGCAAACCCGTCTCCCTTTCCCTCGCCTTCACCTCATCGCACACCGTCCCCGTCTCCACCCCACTCCCCGTCCAGCTCTATATCAGGACCATACATCCCAATAAGTGAGTGCATTACTGGCAGACCAATCCGAGGCTCAATAGAGGAGGCTGAGTTCTACGACATGCCCAGGAGGCTAGGTCCAGCCCCTGAGGTCAACTGGAACACCTATCCAAGGGCGGAATCTAGTGACAGGGACACTGGAAGCATTCGACAGGGTGGGGTTAGCCCAGCAAACCCTGCCTTGGTCTCTGCCCCTCCCCGCCCACCAAAGCCAGCCCACTTGAGGGACACTCTACCTAGTGAAGCTGTTCCGATTGTCACTGAAAATGCTGACGCACCAGCTGGTGATCCTGAAGTGACACCCACTTGTGAAACCCCACCCACTGCAACTCTTGATGACACCTACGACTTTCCAAGGAGTCACACTGCAGAGAAGCGAGGCTGCTACACCAACGCTGCCCCGGGGCAGGCTGATGGAACTGTTTTCTTTTATGACTTTCAGACAGCAGGTCCCGACGGCACGGCTCCTCCTCCACCAGTTGTCAACCGGCAACTTAAGCCAGGAAGGAAGACATCTGACAGCGTCGTTTCTGGCTCCACCTCATCTCTTCGTGATTGGACTGCAGGTAACTGTAAGATTGATAATGATGATAAAGTGATTTACCACTAGTAACTGATTATGCAAATTAGATGCTTTTGACTTTGACCGCAGCCAAAATGTCATTTAATTACAGCTAATTAACTTGTTTCAGTGGGATCTAGCCAAACATTGCCTTCCTCCTGGGTTCCTCCTCCATCTGTTGACCGGACACTCAAGCCTCACCGTCCACTGCTAAACTCAGTCCGGTGGAAGGGGCGCAGGCGATCAGAGGCATCCAGTTCTGATGATGACGTTACACTCAATGCGGATGGAACTTGGGCCAGTCTGGATGAACAGGTAGAGTGATTGAATTTGTGTACCATTGCCTCAACGTGATAATCACAATAGGAAGCAATGACTATCGACAATTAAAAGTAACAATTAATGGCTAGTGGCCTCAAACCCTAATTACATTTCCGGGCGTGCATCTGAGAGTCTGTATGCTGCATTTTGGCAAATTCATATCGCCAATTATTATTCTGCAATTTTTATCTTGACGTCAGACATTCTTATGGACATAATGTTCTAGGCACTTCGATATGGTGGTGGCCGAAGAGGTGATGAGATCCAGTACTTGGACCTGGACCTTGAGTCAGAGGGTGCAGGAAAGGGGGACTGGATGGAACCTGGATCAGGACCTGAGACGGGTGGAGGAATAGTTGAGCCCTCTCCTGGTGTGGTCTACGACAAAGTGGACTTTGTGAAGACCAATGCTTTCAATAAGACCAGACATGATGCCGAGGCGATGCGGAAACCCAAGGCAAACAATGCGTGACATGTTTCATTACCAGACACACACACACATATATGCGCATAGATCTCATATCCCTTCTCCTACTGTTTTTTTAAAAGTGCCTTTTAAAATGTTTCGATATGCGTATCGAGCTATATTGATATTGCTTGTATATATGCCCCGAGATTCAGTGGAATCCTTGCAAGTTTCATGTGTCTCTCTTCTTCCTGGTGTGATGTTCACATGTAAAATGTGGATAGTACCGGAATATTCTTCCCTGGTAGCTCAAGAGTTCCTTCAAATGCAATTACATGGTTCGCTATGTACAGCACAGATCAATCTAATGCTAATATTTTCAAGAATGTGGTCCTTCATTATCACATGGGAGCTGGTTTAGCCAAAATATTGCATCATAAATAATATATTTACAAATTCTATTAAATAGTCACCCTGTGCCTGTGCAAGCTTCTCTCGTAGGTTTTAGACCTACGCCACTCCTGACAGCTCATGACAAGCACTTGCAAGGATTTCTACAGGAAATGCAATTGGTGCTCATCTATTTTCCAGTCACAAGTGTGTTCATGAAATTATTACCCCAACATGTTTGGCCTAAGTGCTCCATCTTACGGTTCTTGGAACCAAAAAATAAAGTTTGACAATCATGGCAAATAGTTCAATGTAATTTCCTCTTAGTAATTAAGTGCGCATATTAACGCTACACCTCTCTTGACCCAGTGCTTGGGCTCCTTCTGGGATGGCAGTTCCATAGTTAGGACGTAGTTCGTCGAGTGCCCAGTGGTTGAGAGCGTCCCTGCCCTGCTGAGTGTCTTGTAAACAGGGCACATGTAATTATCAACGTTCTTTTTGTAGTTGACTTCTGGCACAAGCCAAATGGGAGGCATGGATGTGTGGAGCTCCTTAGGACGGGACTCGGCCAGGTAATGGGTAACTGAGTCCCATCTAGCCCCCTCCATGTACAGGCCTTTTATGTAGCAGCCATCGTCTGGAGAAACTAGTGGCACTTCCTCATCTGTCACCTATCAGTCAGTTAACAAAGCAGAAGTGTCAAGAAAAAATATTTCAGATAATATTTTCTTAGCTCAAACCTACGTCTAGTCAAAGCCTGAGGACACAACAAGAGGTTAAGTGTTCCGTATGGTATTTTTGTAATGTGCATGGCTGGAAATGCTGCTGGAAATTAATATTAACAACTAGAATTTACCTCTTATACTGCACATTACATAACCAACAGTTTTAACCTACGTGGTGGACTTTGAATCAGGGGTGCTTTACCTTAAAAGAAAATTCAATGGTGTCTATGGATATGACGTGCTTCCTCGCAAAATTCTGCAGCGTCCCTGTGAGGAACGCCTGTGGAAAAAAGAAACCCGATACCCAGAAGATCACGGGAGGTCCGTCATGCACCCACTGGTTCAGGAAGCTAACTCTGTCCCTCAGGTCAGCAGCCCAGGAACCTGTTGTGAAATAATAAGAATGCATAGAGAATACAGTATTTCATCGATGTCTGAATGGGTAGAGGTATTCCAGCATGAGCAGTCACACAAAATCATGAAATGAATGGCACCAACTAATTTCCTGTATTTCCATTAGTACCTGCCTGATACGTTTCATAATAATTGTAATAAAAGGGAAATATTAAATGATTTTCTACAGCACCCAGAATTGGTGTCATGGATATTAATTGAACTTGTGCTAATTTCCATTCCTAAAGCAGTTGAAGAGACAATGACAAAATAATAGAGGAGGAGTTTGCCAATTAAACCAAATAATGGAGTGGGCACTATTCTAATTTGCAATTATTTGTGTTGTTCCATATCACATGTCATTTGGGTTCCACTTACATCCAATAATCAAAACTGCGGCCTTGGGAGAGAGCTCGTAGCTGGATGCCAAAGTGCACTTACCTAGGGGCTTCAGAGATGGATATGCCTTGGAGGCCCATTTTGCGGGAACGGCATTGGTGAAGAGTGAGTTGGACATGAGCTCCAGGGGCTGCGACATCACCTGCAGCCCCTGCAGAGCTCTGAGGAGATCTTTCAAGCTCTGTTTTATCTCAGACAGCAGACGGTTGAAACGAATAGCTTCCTGGATCAGCACCGTGTTCAAAGACTCGGTGTACAGCACTGGGTAGCTGCAATTACATGCAATAGGAACAGTTCACCTTCCACTCTGGAAATGTGGTGGCAGACACTTTGTTGTCAAAAGACATGGTATATGCTGTGTTCCCGTCTCCGCAGATACTATTGCACAAAAATATGACTGCACAACTAGTGAATCACTCTGTAGTTCTTTGTAGCGAGTACTATATGGCCTGAAAATTCACTACTCACCTTTCCATGATAGCTGACATGACAAACAAGTCTGGCGTGCTTTCCAGCAGCCTCCTGGCTGTGCTGGCCACTATCTCCTCAGGAGAGAGGACTGTTTTGACCACTTCTTCTTCTTCATCCTCCTCGTCATCCCCACCCCCACCTCCACCACCCCCCTTGGGCTGCAATGCCAGTAGGGTTGCGAGGCATGTGTAAGCCTCATTCTGAGCGAAGGAAATCTCTGCGTTGGCATGAAGCCCAAACAGAGCCGGGTGGTCATAGAGTGGGAGGTTGCGAAGGTATGTTAGGTATTCCTTGTGTGTGGATTCATGTGATATTTGGTAATATGAGGCTGAGGCGTCTTCATCAAAGCAGTGACTTTCCATGACTGCTTCAGGGCAGTAGTAGTCCCCCAGCACATTGAGGAGGCATCGCCGATCCCAGTCGTCAGTTACTCGTCCACCATAATTGATCTCACCTGCTGTGTATTTCAGTACCTTGAATATCAATGATACACCAGTTATTATTTGTATGTTCCTGAAAGTACGAGTGCAAATATCTGTATTGATATGGACATGTTTATGAACTGTGTGGCTAGCTAGAGGGTCCAAGGCCAGAGAGCATTTAACTCAGCAAAAAACGAAGGGTCTGCCTGTTATTAATTGTTGACAAAACCCAACCAACAATTATTGATTCAAGGGGAAAACCCTATATTTTTGATAAATTGGCATGAGTTCGAAGCTCCCAGCCCCATGGGAAGCAGTACTACAAGGAGGACATTGCTGGAATTGGCTGTTTTCCACCACAGTCTCTGACCTTGAATGGTGGCCGTCCATACTCCAGCAGGAACATCTTTAGTTGGGACACGCATATACGTAGGTCGCCATCAGTGAACTCATATGGGATGTTGAATCCAAGGGCCCCAAACTTACGTCGCTCCAAGCACACACCATGGAAGAGACAAAGGGAGAAGAGAAGGCAGCGGAAGTCTCCTGCAGTGTGTACAAACTTCTCATGCTCTTCATTCTCAGTGTTCTTGTAGGCAGCCGTCGCAGCATGTACTACTGATTCCATAAACTCCTTGGTGACGTGAGTGTTGTATGCCTTCAGAAGGGTGGCCTTGATGCCACGAGGCGGTTCCACTGTCAGCTTAGCTCCGTTCTGGAGGATGGAGACTGGAAAGGAAGCTGATGGGAGAGAAGTCAGCCACAGCCTAAATTCTCGATGGATATGCTCTGGGTTCATGCGCTCTACCAATCTCTCCAGGCTTGGCATCCAGCTTGGGGCCAGATGACAGTTCTAAGTGTATGGAAATACAGGAATTAGTCTGAAGGAGTCAGAGGAGATTTCCTGGCACATGCGCAGGCCTCATTATTACTATCACACGTTTTATAAACCAATTTCTTGGACGCCAAAGGAAACACCTGCATTTGAGGCCCAGAAATGTTAAATCCATCATTGTCCTGCCAGTTATAACTAACCTGGAAGAACAGCCAGCATCCATCCAGGGTGGCCATCTTAAACAGCTCCTCTGCCTTAGGTCCCTGTCCCTGTCCTAGCGAGCAAGCATGCAGCTTCTGCACAAAGTTCATCTCCTCTGCAAATTTATACAAGTCAGAGGCAGGGTCTGTCCCTGGAGAGAGTACTATGAGCAACGGAGTGGTGGAGTTGGACTCGAGGAAGATGGATGAAAGGGCAGTGGTTTGGGGCTCTACAAAGCGCTGACCAAGAAACTTTGCCACAAAGTCTTGGAAAGCGTTTGTTATGCGGTCTGGCCGGAAAGCCTTCAACACAAGGAGGCGCTTGAAGTCGTCCAGGATTGTACCGAATTCCCCAGGCAGCCTTTCTCTGTGAGCAAAAGTTATGTTACACAGTGTATGGGAAACACAAGGTGACTGACTCTAACTGTAAGGGCCAGTTGCACCAGGACAATAAGGTTCAGGTTCAGTTGTGGGCATGCCCTTGTTAGTAATAATTGTTGCCAAACAATGAGCACATAATTATTAATGACAAGAAGTGTAGATCTGCACCTGAACCTGGCTCTTGTGTTGGTGCAACCAGCTGTGTCTTAAATTTTGAAATTTCAAACAATCTGCTTGCTATTCAGAACCTTCGTATGCACCATCTTTGACTGCCCCGAAATGAATTAATGAATGCACCCGGCACAAGACATGTTGACGCTTAGGAGCAAGAAAAAAAAAAGGGATATTGATGCTAATCACCAAAAAAATAATTGAAGACCTCAGGGGAAGAACTATCAAGGTCCACTCAGGTGAAACCGAGGTATTCCATATTTAAATTTCGAAGGCCCATAAGCTTCTATTGTAAATCCCACTTCCATAGTGACCTATGATCATTACTCCACAGCCACGACCAATCCATCATATTCTACACTAGTGAAAGTATCTTCTGAGATATGTAACTAATTTTTGACAACATGTGGACCTTGATGGTTCTTCCCCCGAGGTCTTCAATTTGTGTTAAATGATAGTACATATACCAATTTTGTAAATGTGAACCTCCCTTGCTCTCCACTCATAGACGTGATGCTGTACACATTCATCATACCTGTGAGGCTCTGCTGAATCATAAACTCTCTTCCACGCTGCAAGGTTTGTATAAACGTGCACAGGAAGTGGCGAGAACACAGGTAGGAAATTAGAAAGGGCACACAGCTCCTGCCAGGCCCTTTGAGGGAGCCAATCAGGCGCAGGATTGGGTATCGCTGCTCCGGCGTCATCTGATGACCCTCCTGTCAGCAGGAACATCCACTCATTTGGGTCGATATAGCCCCCATGCATCTGGAGGCGGGCAGTCATCAGGAAGGAAAAAGTAAGCTTGTGTTTCTCAAACAGAGATCGGCAGATGCTCGAGTACACATTGAATGTGAAGTGCTCATTAATTATCTCCACACGTTCTTCCACCGAGTCTGGGGACAAGAAAACACAGTTGTCACTGTTACGTCTCTGGAAAGGCATAGCCTCAAGAGTTACCGCAATAATTATTATGAGGTTATGACTAAACAATGAGATTAACTTACCAGTGGGTGTGGAGCTCTGTATAGAGTTAATGAAAAGAGTAACAAAAAACTCAAGAGAGTACTGGTACATGGGGTCAGCTGCTGCCAGGTCAGCCACGCAGAAGAACAATATCTGAGCCCTGACTGCCACAGGGATGTAGAGGGAGCGTGTCGCATTGATCTGCAGGGATGTCTTCTCCGCAGCAGCCACCTTAATCTTGATCTCAGTACTTGTCACCTTGGAGGCCTGCAACGTCTCAATCAGATCAATGTCATCCACAGGAGAGCCCTCTGAACTGGAGAGAAGTTCCAGGATCTTGTTCTCAATAGACACAAGGTCCTGCTGCATCTGAGCTTGCGACACCACCAGAGCATTCCTTGAGGCCTCCAGATCAGCACGCTCCTCTGCCACCACCAAGGCTAGCAGCTGGGCTTCCAGCCCAGCTGGAGCGAGGGCAAAGTTCACCAACAACACCTGAAAATGCAGAGAAGAGGCATTGCAGTATTTTATGTACAGCTTCTAAATATATTGTTGAGTGAAGTCGCTATGTCATTATTTAAAGTTGTTGGCCTGCATGCATAAAGAAGCAATCTGCTAACCTGTACTGCAAGTTCAGGTGAGTAGGACGGGTTTGGAAGCTTGGTGGTGATGTAGAGCCTGAAGGATTCATGGTACTGCACAACAGAATCCCCAAGTTTGATGACTAAAAACCCACCCTGCTTGAAAGTTTGCCTTTGAAGCACTGTTTCCAGGGCAGGGTCTAGCTCCTCCCCAACTCCCTCTAGTAGACAGGCCCTCCCAAGCCGTATGGCGGTCTCCAAGATGCGAAGGAAATCCTTGTCCGACAGTCGAGTCACCATCACTCCCTTTTCCTTCTCCGAGTTGCGAATCCACTTGTTGGCCTGCCCCTGAGGATCAATCAGAAGAGGCCACCTGCGGGAGTTCTGCACCATTATCGCATTGTCAACTGACAAGTCATCCTGAGGCAGGCCTGCAAGTTGCCAGTTGCGAATGGTCACTGGGTCTCCAAAGGTGGCCCTCAAGGTAGGGGTTGATGTGTGGGGGATTCCAGCTTCATCCAGAGCTTCCAGCCACCTGAGAAAATGGAAATATCAAGAGCCAAGCAAAAAACATCAATCTTCTTTCCTTGTTGTGTATTACATGACATGATAATATTATATTTCATCATGCAATCAAAATCCATCATCATTGAGGTACGAATTAATAAAACCAAGAATTTAAAAGACCACAGACTAATCACAGGATTGCATTGTAAAAGGTGTATGCATAGTGGTCCCTTTGACTTTTCAAAGTGTAATGTTGTGAACATGCTAATTCACTGCTGCACAAAATGGATTAACAGTTCCTCAGAATATTTTCCAGGGCAAAAGTAAACTTCAATAATAAGAATACAAACAGATATCTATTATTCTTGCTACTCTAATGTACATACCAGGCGCTTAACGAGTTTCTCAGCTGCTCAGTGAAGGGAGCTAGGTATGCAATGTGCCCTGCACAAAGCAGGACATCCCCTATCACCAGCCCTAGCTCCATCTCGTATTTCTCGGCATTCTCCTTCCAGCGCACCTGCTCCCCTGCCAGACCTCCCAGCAACACATCAGCTCTATCCAACCGAGCTTCACATAATGCAGCCCTTGCTTCCAGCATGGCCTTTTCAGCCTCTACAGCCTCCAGAGCAGCTCTCAGCTGACCCAACCGGTCCTCCAGCCTCTGCATTTCATCCTTAGTGAATGCCAACTTAGCCTCTGTCTCTGCCAGCTGTGATCTTGCAATAGACAGAGCCTGCCTCTTGGGTGCCACGTTGAGAGCCACAAAATGATACTTGTACATGGCTCGCACCCACATGCAGATGGAACGACAAGCATGTGACACCTTGGCCACAACTTCTGGCTGGAATGTCTCTGAATTCATGTATGGTTCAATCTTCCGAATGATTTCATCTGGGATGTGATCTTTGTCATATTCCTTCAGTGAATCCAAAAATTTGGCAGGATCAGCAAGAAGGGCTTTGCCTACTTCCCAGTAATCATCCAGCTTCTCTCCAGGTTTCTCTCCAGGCACCCTCTTAGGCTTCACACCTTTCATAATGCACACAGCCTCAATCACCTGGATAAATGTGATAGGACAATAATTAGAAATGAAATATAAATCATCAAGTGAGGAACATTTACTTGCATAATAATCTAGCATGAATTAGTACACTCATTTTAATTTAATCTAGAAATCACAGAACAGACATTCGACTTTAGATTTAGGTACATCACCTGGACAACTCCTTTGGGAGGACGTTGCATTGCCCGAACTTCAACAATGTCATTGCGGCTTAGCAGTTTCAAGCTGGAGAGGGCCTCATCTAGTAGGGGCAGAGCTTCATCCAGATCTCGCTGGGCATCATCTGCTATGGCCTGAGTGGCAGCTGTCTGCTCCTGTGCCAGCTGCTCCTCCACCTGAACACTGGCCCTCTTCTCCTCCGCCTCAGCAGCATCCCCAGCCATTGCCTCAAGCATCTCCTCGGCATGATGGCGTTTCTCCTCCAGCACTGGTGCCATCTCACCAAGTTCCACCTGGAGAACTGCCACTTCCTCCTGGGTGCTCTTCAGCTACAGAGGAATTTTTAACTTGTACTTCTGTTCTATTGCTGATATGTTAAAACTTTCCTATTTCCTTTGGATTATTACAAATCACTTGCCAAGTGCCAGTCAGGTAAAATTGGATTATGCAAATAAACAATGTAAAGCTAATTCATCACAATAATGCATAATGTGTATGTGTGAAAATCACACAGTGTCCAATCTAGTCAGTTGTGTGATGTAATCCTTAATTCTGTAATGTCTTTTTTTCCTCAGATATTTTCTCCTTCTACAAAAACATGTATTGCAGCTGAAACTCAAATTATGTACTATCGTAGCCATCAATATTCGCTACATTATTTATTCCAGAGTAACTTATTACACAGTTCATTTATAGCTTAGTAAAAATCAAATTTTACGTCATTAAAAGAAACCTTAGCAGGCCGTACCTTGAGCAGGCCAGTCCTGAGCCTTTTAGCGCTGGCTACCAGCTGACCTGTGCACTTGTCCAGCAGAATCGAAAAGCACCCCAGCAGCTCCAGATATGAAGTAGGTGTCACATGAGCATGGCGACCAAACTCTTTGATGAACTGCACACATGCTTCTCCAGATGTCAAATGCATTAGTTGGCATACTGACACCAATCCTTTCACAGTCTTGTCACTTGTCAGCAAGTCATTCGTGCTCTGGCAGAGAGTGGACTCTGCCACGGACACCAGGGCCTCGGAAGGCCACTCTGAGAACCAGTCAATTGTGCAGCAATTAACCAGGGCAGGGAATTGCCTGAGGCGTGCTCTGAACACCTCCCCGATTGGACTCATTGCGAATATGACGTGCACATTTTCACGGACCCTCTTGGTGAAGGTGGCAAACAGGTTAACCTTGGTTGGGGGCAATCCCTGGTTCTGGCAGGGAATCAGCATGCAATGGTAGATCTTCTCCAGTTCTTCAGAAGGATACAAGTTGGGGATGTCACCTGAATTGAGCAAGGAGTTCAGGTCCTCCAGGAAAGTCTCCGACTTGAGCTGGGTGTCAGCCAGAAGAAAGGCAGCAGCATTGTTGTTGTTTCCTGCAGGCAGAAGCATGCGCCGAAGATCTTCCCGCCACTCATTCATACCATAATTGCGGCTCAGTTCAATCTAAATAAGAAGAGATGAATAAACAGTTACGCACGCCCAGCTACATGGCTTGGATTTCATCCTGTGCTTGCAATGTAAGCAAAATCAAAGCTAAGTGGAGAAACTACAGGTACAACTAGGATTCATAAGAGGAAAATGGGGGGATTATGATCTCATTTGGGCATAAACATATCAGAATGGAGCTGGTTTTCATTTTCAGTAAGTTCAAAAGGTGGGGCAGTGAATCAGATTGTTCACCCCACCAACTGAAAAAGAAACTTGCTGCAAGGAAATATCAGGAGCACATTCCTTGTAGTGTTCTCTTCCCTTTAAATTGATTGATGGGGAGGCAAAATCCGACAAAAGTTTTCACCCTGGCGACTTGGGCAGGAAACCACCTTGCTTGTATAAACTACATTTCATGCAAATTTTTCCAATGAATTCACTATCATAAACCAAAAACTAGCTACTGACACATCATAATTTCAGTACTGAATATCACAGAAACATAATCAACCTGCGTGCAAGGCAGCTCTGCAGCATGTATTGCGAGTCTGGCCAGGCTCCTCCTGCCAGATCCACCAACGCCAAGAAGCAGAGCATGTCCCCTGGGTTGCCGAATCACTCTAGACATGCGGCAAGTATGCTCTATGGCATCAGCAAAGAGCACCAGCTTCATTGGGGCAGTGGTGGCTTGATTGTAATCATCTAAAAGTTCATTCAAAGCTTTAGACACCCTCTCCCGAGGAGTCATCTCCATGTAAGCAGGGTTGTCTGATGAAGGGCTCAGCACGTGTCCAAAGAGGGGAGGGGGCAGGCTTGGATCATTCAGCTTTGTCTGCACCAACATCTCAGTGTTGATGTGTTGTGACAGCTCCCAAGTCAGTTCCGCATTCAGCCAACTGCGATCTTCTTCACAAGTTAGCCTGCAACATTTCCAGATTTAAGCTACTCCCACTATTTATCAAGTAACTTACACTACAGAGTGCACATACACTTGAATCTGGATATAACAGACATCAAGGGAACACAGAAGCCAGTCTGTTATAGCCAAATACACAAACCATGATTATATTATGGAAGTATGGCAGGACCGGCCTTTTGAGTCTGTTATACCCGAGGCTGTTATATCCAGATTCACCTGTACATGAAAGCGTACAGTACAATCCAGGTGTTTAAAAAATTCTAACCAACTCAATTTTCTCGCCAAAAAATTCCACTTGCATGTCAGAACCTGGCACATCACGATAGCAAAAGAGGAGAGTTGAAATCATAAATGAAAACCTGTTTCTAAAAATCCACAACTTGTATCACTCGCTAACAAAAATCACCAAGGTACCTGTCTCCAAACACTCGCAAGTGTTCATGCCACCAAAGGCGAACCATGTTTCGTTTTCCCTCTGCCTCTGCCATGACCATGCCTTGAAACACCTTGGACATGTCCCGCAGGTTGAAAGTGTAGTGGGACTTTGCTGGGGTTGGAAGTAGCTGAGCAGCAATGGCATTGTACACAGCAATAGAAGCAGTTACCAGGCCTGTTCCGGTCCCTTCTGTTACACTGTCATCCCAGTCATCCACAGCAGCAATTGGTGTGTCGGAACCACTTTCACTGACACCCACTTCCTCCACAACAATTTTTTTGGCGGTAAGGGGCTTCTTGGAGGGTTTATTCAGCCACCAGCTTATTACTGTGCCAAATATCCTCTCCTGTTGATGACAAATAAATAAACATGGTGTCAAATAATGACAAT
This sequence comes from Catajapyx aquilonaris, assembly GCA_000934665.2. Lineage (NCBI taxonomy): Eukaryota > Metazoa > Arthropoda > Diplura > Dicellurata > Japygidae > Catajapyx > Catajapyx aquilonaris. Next base: position 55,441 of record JYFJ02001276.1, read on the forward strand.
TGGACAAAATAGTAAACATAAAGCACTTCTGCAAGAGACACTCAAGCATGAATTTCCCTTCTTATTCAATTACGCATGTTCCACACATTTCAGCTTAAACTGCATCAATTCCATTAATAAATAATAATGGCACATTCATTATTATGCTAAGGACAAACAGGTTGGGAAATAAACACACCCTGTCAAAGAGGGTAGAGGCCCGCAGCATAAAATTTTAAAGTAAATATGCGCACACATATTATTTTACATAACTTATTCATAACATAACCATATAAATTCTTCACTGTCACAGCAGTCAACTACAACACACCTTGCTGGAATCTTCCACCTCTGGAAAGGCAAGGAAATTGAAGTGCCTCAGCAGTCTTGCAGTAACTGGATTCCTGCCACCTCCAGGCAGTCCCATGGCCCCTACCAGGTTGACGTCCACCAGGGTCAGGAACTCACCAACCTGCCTCCGATCATACCACCCTCCACAGTCCATCCATTGCCTCAGCAGCTCAATGGGTGGCTGGGCTCCATACACCTCCAAAGCGGGCATGTTCAAGTCATCCACAAAAAACACCATCTTCTTGCCCAGTGGTGGACCATAGACGCCTTTCCTTCGCTTGTCCAGCTTCACATCCACCAGGTCCTGAGTCTGGTTGGCTGATGTCCGAGCCGAGAACACAAGGCAATCGGCAATAAAGTTCGATGGCAAACCACGAGCCAGCTTTTCCCCTACAGCTGTGCTTTTGCCAGTTCCAGTTGGACCAAGGCACAGAACTGGTTTCTCTGCCTCAACCAGACGGCCTAAAAGTGCCGAGCTTCGGACTGTGTCCAGAGTGGGAACAAAGATGTCTGAATACCGCACCTGGACAAGGATGGTAATATGGAATATGGTAAAATGTCATAGATGGAAGTACTGTATTTAAAATAATTACGTCCTACAACCAATACTTATTTGCTAAAACTGAAGCCACATGTATTTTGCAATAAATTTAACAAAAACAACAGTTACCCTGCCATGACATTCTCCGTGAAAGGAGTAGTCAGTGATTAAGAAAGTGACACAATAAATATGCAAAATTAAAATTAACAAAATATAACCACACTGTACTTCGTAAAACAATATTCCAAGCAAAAAAGTCCTACCTCCTGATCAGTAGGTATTTTGTAAGGAGGGCGTCCCTCCATCCACCCAACCCACATGGGTGGCCTGAACTCTGTGACGTCCAGATTGTTGGTACCACCATCGTCCAAACGATAGTCGTACACCAACCCTTCCTCAGGAAACAGCATTGGAACCTTCACAAAGGTATTGGACTCCCTTGACTTTTCGTAAAGGGTGTTGCGAAGCCAGTAATCAAACTTATTACGGCCATCATTGTCACAAGTTGCCCCCACAGACCACACCAGTGAGAAGAGAAAGTAGTATTCAATCACATTTGCTGGAAAAATATTAGAAGATGCAAGGAAGTACTATTACAACCAGTTAGAAGTGAATTAGTCTCTACACAATTAGCGTACCAACTAAGAAAAATATGAATAATGCATGCATGAGAACATTTCTTTAGCAACAGCACCTGTGATGATTTGAGTGTGAACACCACAAAAGACCGATGCAAGAGCATCCATAATGCAAGTAACATTCAAAAACCACTCACGCAGTGTTTGCAGCCTGGGATCCACCATGGCTCTAGGCTCCCCAGCTAAAAATGGAGCCAGAAGTGATTCCATGAGCTTGAGCAGGGAGGCCACCAGGCCACAATCTGCTGAAGGCACCATCTCTTTCACATCACTTCGGATGCACTTTATGGCAGGTTCCACTAACTCCATCATGATGGTTTTTGCTCTGGCACCTGCCATTATGAGCGGCTTGGGAAGGCCTTTAAAAAACCATTGATAAGATTGAAATCAAATAATTTTGTTTGTGGTCATTCCATTCCACAAAAAAGCCACATAATCTATCTCACCAAGAAGCCAGCAGGTGATGAATGGCTGCAGACCCAGCAGCCTAGGTTCCAGATAAACCATCCCGCATCTGGACACTGTGGCTGGGGATGCTACAGCTAGGTCAGCCACCTCGAACATCATGGTCATACGGCTAGTGAGTATGATGATCTCTCCTGAAGTCAGGCAGAGCTTCTTGTTGTCATCAAGCACTGTGTTCAGGTTCTCGATCCAAACAGCATCCACAGGCCCATCCAGGATATACCAGTGCCTTTCTGTGTTGTCCTCTGTGGATGCTCCACCTCGCATCAGAGAAGCAAGGACACCGTCAGTCCATTCATGGGTCATCATGTTGAACTCTCCATACAACTGGCCCATTGTGATAGATTTGGGGTTGAGAATCTGAGCATGCACTCCCTGGAATGGCTGTCCAGATGGGGAGGGCTCACCCTTGAGAGAGTTGAGGGCAGCCTGCAGGACCTTGTAGCATTTAGTCTTTCCAGAGCCAGTAGGACCAACCAGCATAAGTCCATGGCGGACAACTGTTGTTTCATACAGCTGGATAGTCTTCATTACAAAGGCTGAAGATGCATGTGAATATTATTGAAATATCATTGTCATTCATATGCAATTGGGGTGCTCAGAGGAAGAACGACATATCCCAATCATCCTCTCCAATATTTTCAAGTTGGTAGTGCTGTTGTACTCTCCTTCCATCTACCTTTCATGTGCTGAAGTACCAAATGAATTGGGACATGCCAAAGCTCACATATTCCACTTGTAAAATTTGTCTGTAGGCTTGTAGCTTTAGCTGCATGATAAACCAAAACACAAAAAGCCACTTTTCTCAAAACGAACTCCGGTTGGGATAAGCCATTCTTCCTCTGAGTGCCTCAATTAATTAGATAAGCTCATCATCAATAAAAATGTAAAGTATTCAACAGGTGCACAGGAAAGAGAGCCATACATTTGCTTCAGAGTAATTCATAAGAAAATATTTCACATCAAAATTAAGTGAGACGTAATAATTATATTGATTGATTTCTTAGGAAGAAGACAATGTAACTAAGGCTAATATGGTTATAACTTCTTATGTAAAATAAATTATGTGATATAATTATGACAGATGAGGACAAATCAGGAAAAAATAAAAGAGACACCCATGCAGGCTGGGGTAGGACAATCATGTATTCTTCTTGTCAGGGAAAAATATTCCACCGAGGAAACAGCCTTGCAGAGCATGCACACATCAGCTGAGTCCAAGCTGAATAAAGCAAATGAATTTCTGATATTTTTAAAATCATTATTTTTACTTTTATATCACTTTTTTCACCTAGTATCCATCAGGAAGTGAAAAAAGCCTATGATTTGCTTTACAGCGAAAGTGTGGAACTGAACATGCCGTATTATCAAGGTATGCCTGCACATTGCTTGCCTTATTAAATAACTACAACTTTAATGCCATATTATGAGTGGAAGGTCATAAATCAAAGTATAGGCTCACCATCTACATCTTCCAGCAGCATCTTCTTGCAGCCCTTCCGTATGCTTAGCTCTAGAGATCCATAGTCCACCTGTTTCATCACTAGGCCAGGAAACAGGTCTGAAACAATGCCTGCAAAGATACGTCAACAAAATATGTTAACAAACTTGGCGCATGTGCAATTGTACAAGAGAAAGGCCCTCACCATCGAATAACTTTAGGTCATCTTGCAGGAACTTTGGTACATTGACATCTCTTATAGCCCTCAGCACAATCTGGTCCTCCTCTAAATGCGACTGCTCCCTCTTCAGATTCCCAGCAGCTGCAATGACAGTCTTCACAGCCCGCATGCCAAAGTCGTAGTGATCTTGAGCGGAGAGCTGCTCTGAGCTAAGTTTAAATGTAGTAGTGATCTTCCCAGCAAGAAGCTTAGCTTCACTAAATCCAAAGGAGAATAGCGATATCTCAGCAATTAGGGTGTAGTTGGGAACCATCATGGCCACAGGACGGAACAATGCCTTCAGGTTGTCAGGCAACTCTGTCCGGCCAGCATATCCTGGATTCATTGTGATGAAAACGGCACATGATGCCTTTAGGCTCAGCTCCATTCCCTCAAATACAAATCGCTCTGCGTGAGCTGCTTGTGCCTTCTGTATAGTGGTTATCTGCTGAGCCACCACAGACAATACCTCCACATCAATGCGGTTAAATTCATCAAAGCAGGCCCAGGCCCCAGCTGTGGCTAGTCCCTTGAAGAATTTACCCATAGCCATGACGTCCAGCTGATCAGAGCAGTTGAACACCACACACTGAACAGCCATTGCCTTAGCTAGATCTTTTGTGGTTTCAGTTTTTCCTGTGCCTGCAGGGCCAGCAGGTGCACCTCCAAACTTCAGGTGCAGGGCCCCGGTCAGGGTCAAATAGCAACGATCTGTCAGAGGGGTGATGACCAATCGCCCACTGTTTCCAAGGTACTCAAACCCATATGGAAACTCAGCATTCACTGCACGAACCACCAGGCTATCATTCAGCCAGTAGTACCTGAATCATTAGCCAAAAATACTTTGAGTAGTTTTCTTTCTGAACAATCGAGTCTACTTTAATCAGCTACATACTTCAAAGTTATCACAAAACTTCTCTGAGTTGTACTTCTTGGATATGTATTATAATATTATAAATTCAGAGCAATAAAATTCTCTTCATACTCTGACAATGTTTGATGCCAAATAGCCTTAATTTCATTGTGTCACAAAATAACTCAATTACACGGCTAGCACCTAAACTGCTATTGCTTTCTAATTACTGTATTATTATTCATTTCAGAGAAAAATTCCACTCACCTCAGTTGACTGATCCATTCAAAATCGTTGCAAGATGCAACTTGCTCAGTGACCAGGGTGCTCACAACATCTCTGGCATGGACCTCAATAACAATCAATGCTGACAGCACCTCTCTCTCCACTCTGAGGAGATCCCCTTTCACTAATTCTCGAAGACCATCCAGCTGAAATTTGAAATAATAATGTAATAACCACCAGAATTTATTGTCATATGCCTAATAAAAACCACAACAGCAGCAGAATATTGACCAATCAAAACTCCTTCCAAAACTGCAAGTAAGTTTATCTTATAAAATAACCGAAGCAGGTTGGTGTAGTGGATATGGAGTCCGCCTGCTAATCGGGAGGTCCTGGGTTCGAATCCCGGTGCCGGCAACTCTAACCGTGGTTTTCTGTGGTTTCCCACGGTTCCTCCAGGAGAATTCCGGAGTTGTTTCCTAAACTAATAGGCCACAGCCGCCTCCTTCCTTTCCTATCCTATCCCGAAAAGCACAGTAAAAACGAAATGAAGAGTTCCAGTCAAAAAAATCCCCCCTAAAGAGCCGCCGGCTGATAACGGGGTATGAATTATTATATCTTATAAAATAAACCATCGTGTTCCTGTGCATGAAGCCACAAGTTTGATATCAATCTACTCATATATTATAGTCTTCAGTTTCATTGTACGGTGCAGTACAGTAGGCCTACCGTTCATAAAGAATGGTATGGACGAAATGTTTATTCTGTTCCCAACCCCTGGATCACCAGCATGTTTTTAGGGGTCACGAGAAAGTCTGGGAAAAGGGAAACAAAATAAATAAAAAAGAGAAGAAAAAACAAAGCAAAATAGGAAAACCTTAGTGGTGAAATCCACATCAAATCTACGTAAGCATTGCACCGGGTTGAACATTTTGGTCATTAAAATCCTTATTTAAAAATTGGGATGGGTTATACCAGTCACCAGAGGTCCAGAAAAGGTTGTCCATAGGGTGTTGTCGAATTAAGGTTGGGAATAACGCTCGACAATCTGGATAAACATTTCGTCCACAGAGTCGCACGATTCTTATGAGCGGGACTGTACATCATCCATCCAGCATAAGCACACACCCATCACAATATCCCCCACTACCATCAGTCTAATGCTGCTATATTCATGGGTAATTTCAACTCAAGGAGGTGGCCACACCTGTCTGAAGTGTACACCTTATTAAAATTGTGATTATGAACTGATTACTCATTTTCCATCGGGCATAATATATTTAGTCTCCTAATGGTTTTGTTTATACATCCTGTAATGCAAGTGGCCAACCCCTCATGTTAACCCTAGGACCTCTTCCACCTTCCTTGATCACAATACCTGCTTTAGCATGACGCTGTAATAGTCTGCGAGTGCCCCAACCGAGATGGCATTTTCCACTTGTGCTGACCAGAAGACCTGCCCACCAGCAATGACTAATTGGCCAGGCCATTGCAGAACCCACTTGTCTCGTGGCACCTTCAGGTAGTCAACTAGGGAATCAGCCAGCACCAACCTCAGCGATTCCCTCATTGCTTCCTCCACCATGGACAGCCATTCTTCCACATTGCTTGTAGGTTGAATATGCATCCTGAATTCCACCACCTCCCCCTCGGCAGACATCATGGCTGTGATCCTCTGACCCTTCTCAGGTGACTCAAAGCGCAATCGGTGAATGCTCTCAAAACATTTACGCAGATGAGGCTGCACAGCTGAAGGGTCTCGCGTCTGGCTCAGGATCTCCAGAAGCTCATCGTCTGAGAGGAAGTAGAAGCGTGGGAAGTAGAGACGCTTGGTCTCCAGGTATTCACTCAGGCCCTTCTCGACTTGAACCAAGAGCTGGTTGCACTCACGCATGTTTTTCACCTGGAGTTATGGGTTGGAGAGGGATCAGGGATTTCGAGGTGATTAGGGTTACATTTTTTGAACATGGCTACAATATTTCGCAAAGGCCGTTATGAGTCATGTCATGAGGGTATTTACAAATTACTACGGATTTACAAGGAGACAGAATGCAGGATTGACAATATCATTTTAAAAACTGACAGTAGTAGAAGCAATTGGTATACAGTATATAAATCTCAGTTTAAAACACTAAAAACAAAGTGGGCATTAAAAACAAAAATAAAATAAATTCATAAATCATTACAATACCAGCTTCTGGTCGGCACAAAAGTCGATTAATTGTGGGTTTTCCTTTGCATTCTTCATAACTCTCCTCCACGTCCTCTCCATGCTCTGAAACAGCTTTGTCTCAAGGGGGAGCTGCTGGGCTATGTCTGGGCTAGAGAAGATGGCCTCTAAATAAAGCCAGCTTCTCTGGCACTCCACCCACTGCTCCAATGCATCCTGGGCCAGGCGAAGCTTCTTCTCCCATTCCATGATCCTCGTCACAAAGGCCTCTCTGTAGGGGCTAAACACCATGGCCTGAGTCATCACAATATGGTCATCCAGCTGTTGGGTCACTTCCTCAGGGCAACTCATGATGTATGTGCCTGTGTCCTTGTATGGCATGATGTCCAGCATGATGGGTTCCCACTCATGCTGCATCTTGTCCAGGGTTTGCTCAATGGCATATTCTTTTCCAGCCGTCTCACCAATGCGAGCAATGGCATCCACATAAGTGGATAGCCCCATCTGCAAGCACTTCTCAAAGTTCGTAGTAGTTTTGACCACAAGTTTAATGCCAGTCTCATCAGAGAGCTGTTCCCAGTGGCGCTGGCGCATTCCAGGATTCCGTAGGGCTTGGATAAGAGGGAGGTGCTGCTTGAAGTCGTCCAGCTGAATCTTGGTGTCTTCCGCAATGATGCGCACATTGTCAAGCTCCACAAATGTTCTTATGCACTTTGCCATATTACGTGATGACTCTATCAAAGTCTTCTCTACAATGTCTGGGTCCACAGATGACATTGGGTCTTTCAGCCAGCTGTCACGCAGCTTCATCCACTCAGCAACAGTGACCCACAAGGACCTGTCATTCAAGTTATTTTAGTTTTTTATAAGTACAATGAAGTTAACTATGTTTTCAAAATGATGCTATTCTTGTGACTAGTTATATGCAGAATCTCAATCGCACATGATATATTACCCCACGGCTTTCTTGGGGATTTCTGAATATTATCTTCTTCCACCATTTTCGTCGCTCAAACTTTTTATATAGGGTAAATCGGGCAAGTGCAGACGGATTTTGATTAGGTGCAGTATAAAGGCATGCTACTTCCTCAGTAATTAGCTCATGAGGAAAAAAAGGAATGGATCATATACCTTACCTGATTGGCTTTCAAAATGACATCTTGTACAACATTCATCTATGTGGGTACTACGAAAAATAATTAAAATATGCACATGGTGCACAGTGACACACTTGCCCCGCAACATGGGGCAAGTGCGACTTTGGAATTTTATCACAGTAATAAACATTTTTCAGGTTGGATAGGACTGGTGCCACAAAGACACAAACTTCCTCTGTCAGTCTGTGTTTTCCAAATAAAAATTTACCAACTAGTTATTTCAGGACAAACTTTTATTCACTGAGACTATGAAACAGATTGGCTAACAGTACTGGCATTATCTGATTTAAATGCATCATGTCAAAGTGTTTTCACACCAGTGTTCGAAATTAGCCTGTCACCAGTCACGGACTATCCATTGGTGACCACAAAAATACGTCTTGTCACCTCTTCTGGCGACATATAACTTTATTCCTCAAATATTGCATTTAGATCCACATATCCGTATTAATTGGGTATGCACTTGCCCCTGACGATGCCTAGTAAGGGTCAAGTGCGTCACCCTTTAAAAAACCATCCTAATTATTCCACCAAAACAGAAGAAGAACAGCATGACAGTACACCTTAACCTCTTACATATACAGTGCCGGAGCAGTTACGCAGCATGAGATTCAAGACTCGTCAGAAATCCTGTAAAAGATACTTACATACTCACCGGAAAAGTTCAAAAGCCATCTTGACCTTGGCGACAATTTTTAAATCAATGCCATGTGACAAAAAAGAAACGATCATGCTACTGTTTGCAGAGTGGGCAAAGGTCGTCGAGAACTTTTACGTGATTTTTGATAGCTCCATATATTAGAAGCAATGACGCACTTGCCCCATTTACGCACTTGCCCTGCTTTACCCTACTTATGATAGGGGTTAATGAAACTGAATAAGGCAAGATGAATAAATCACGTGTACTGTACTTCACTTTGAGATCAAAGACACCATTTGCCTATAAATTACCACGGAACAGAAGAACTAAGCCACTATTGACAGCAACGGAAATCAATGTAGAAGTTACAGATTGAGTTATCATATCTCTTCTCTTCAGGTATAGAGATGTGTTTGCAAACATTTATATTGCTTCAGAAAATTTTACAATATGGCAGCATATGAATTACTCAGAAAAATGAACACATTTCATGAGAACAAATTAAGCGGGAAATCTCCAATTATGTCAAATAACGTACTGTGAACACATAACTGCAATAGTTTGAGATTTTCCCTTATTTTCATTCATGCAACTGGCCCTTAGTTTGCTTTAAATTACAAAATTACAATGAGAACTTACTTTAAATTTGATTTAAATTTTGAAAGGTGTGTGTGACAGTGGCATATGTACCAATCTACTTCAATTAGTTCCTTCTGACACTTGTGTCAGCAGTGCACTTTGGCATCCAGGACTACAAGAAAATACCCGCAATTGTTACATAATGAGCATAAAATCTAGCTAACCTGTAAGGTTCCATTTCCTTAAGTAATCGGTTAAGCCCTTCATTAGCCTGCAAAGGCAACCCAAAAAGCAGCTGGCGCTCATTGAGTTTATTTGCTGTGTCTTCACATTCCTTGGCTTGTTTCCATAAGCGACGAACCTCCTGAGCTGTTTCCTGTGCACGTCCAATGTCTGTGTATGCTCCAAGAGCTGCAGTGGCCATCCCCAAAGAGTCAATTCGATCATTGAGGGCAGCCCAGTCAGCCTGCTGTAGTTTCAACATCTTAGTAGTTTCTTCATCTAGGCTGGAAGTGACTTCCACCAGAGCCTGGGCCAATTGCCGAGGCCAACCAACCATTTGCCACCTCCTGCTTGCTTCCTCATTGCTTAACTGCACCCACATACGTTCAAGCAAATCATAGTCTGCCATGGCTGCTTTAGAAACATCTTCTAGAACCTTGGACAGAGCTGGAACCCCTTCCATCCATTGACGGAGATCTGCCACATCCTTGATATCTGCTGGCTTGCTCTGCAGCTTACGCATCATTCCAATATACTCCGAGCATACACTACCAGTGCGATCAAACACCTTGCGGCAGAAGGCAGCCAACAACTCTGCATACATGGCCCGGCGTCGTTGGATTAATTGGGACCTCACAGCATCCATGCTCACATAAAAGGGACCCACTGGCTGGTTTGAAGGAAGTTCTGCCTCTAAGGAAGCAAGGTGTACCTTCTGGCTCTCTAACTCATTGCCCACCTCGGCAGCACTGCGATCTGCCAGTTTAAAATCCTGCATGGTTAGATGAAAATAAATACATGCTCAAAGCTCAACTGAAGAACTCAATTCATCTTTGGTGTTGTTGATATCAGAAACGCCAGTCACATTTAAAAATCTGACATGCCTGGCTGGTATCACCAAACTAAATAACTGCTCATAAGAACTTCTAGTAGGCCTAGTAGGTATACAGAAGAATGGAGCACTGGTACATTCATATGAGAAGGAACTGCTCACTGAGCAAAGCCAGAAGAATTGGACATTTACCATTGTAACCGTCCATTGCCATTTACTTGACAGAATCTGGATCATTTACCTTTGCTTCCCATTCCTTCGCACATGTCTCCCATACTGATTCGTACTCCCTCCTTTCAGAACACCATAGTCGGAATGATTCACAATTTCAATCAATTTATAATATGCATGAGCAGTTGGAGACTCACATGGTACCCATATCAGTAAAATGTTCCAGAGGTTTATCAAATGCTGTAGAGTGAGTATGACAATCATCGTTTTAAAGATAGGAGTGTTCCCTCTGACATGTGCCAACCCGAGCTCCATTCAGGGGCGAGTGTGTAATCAACTGTTGTTTAAGCTCTGCCTAAGAGCTGAGATCTGTCTTTGTTTGGACTATTCTCCAGACTTTTGAAAGTGAATAACCATGCACAAAATCTTGTACATGAGATTGGATATCCCTGAATCTCAGTTTTCACACTGAGTCAGGTGATTGGCAATTTGACTTTCATTGGTGGGCATGGCCCTTAGGACATTTTGCCCAGTCATTGGCATTTGGGCCACCTTAACTTTCATCATAACTAAATATATAAACTAGTTTGACTACCAGTCAGCTGGTACAACATTCGAGTTGCAGATGGCATCAAAATAATATGTCTTCTTACCGCAATGTATGTGACAGGGTCCAGCTCAAACAACTTTTGGTATCTTTTCATTCTGACCAGTAGTGCCTCCAAAGGAACAACGCAAGATTTGAGGCAGGTCCTGACCCTTTCTCTTCTGTCCTCCATCAGTGTTTCTATCAGTCCAACAGACCCCAGGCACAGGTTCTCCTCAAAGCGCAGGTTTTGCATTAGCAACGGCTCAACATCTGGGATAGTGTGGCTGGCCCTTAGTGCAGTGTCCATGGCCAAAATCACTGCATCCTTTTCAAAAAAGACAAATAAAATTAAAACATCAAACACATTTGGCTTAAGTATGCGCAACATCTATCCAATCTAAGTTTAATTGTCTCATCATATGACTAATATGCTATTAAACTCCTTTAGTATAAACAATTATCTTATCGCATATCTGCAGTGATCAATAAAATTGTGTGGCATTTTCTTAGTGATAAAGGATTGAAAAGTCAAAATACTGTATCCTTCCAACTTATCATTTTTCAGCAACAGACAAAAACACATGACATATGGCACAGTGCAGTGGGACCACAGATTTTTGAATCCACAGATTCAACCAACCGCACGGATCTAAAATACTAATATTCGGAAAAAGGAGCATGAATTTCCAAAGTGCAACAGTGATTTGTTGTGTGATGAGCACTTCAATGCAGTAGAGCAACTATTTACTTAGCATTATAAGTGATCTAGAGATGATTTAAAGTATACAGGAGGATATGCACAGGTTTTGTGTATACTGTATGCAGTATACTACACCATACAATATATTGAGCATCTGCAGAAGGTCCAGAACCTTATAAAAAACCAAAGGATCTGAAAAATGTTCATGACAGATTATGTGTTAGATCATTAGACAAAATGCATAGAAGGACCAAAAAGGAACATACTGGAAATGGCAGAAAGATACATAGTATTGTATTGTATTCTAGTGTAGTAGTGTATTATGTTATGTAATGAGGTTTCGGAAAAAAAATATTTTCGTAGAGGGTCGGCCAAGCGGCACGAGCCGCAGGTTGACCCTGGAATAAATAAATGCCTACAACAACAACAACAACATAGAAGGACCAAAAAGGAACATACTGGAAATGCCTCCGGTGGAGTCGAGTATTGTGTAGAAGTTGCATCCACCTTGAGCTCAATAAAAAACAGAGGGTATCCTTTTGGCTTGAATGGAGTCTGATGGAGATCTTCACTCCATACCAGGTCTGACGGGCAATCCCAAGTGCAGCGGGTGAGATCTTCAATCCCCTTTACTAGTTGGTATGTTGATAAGTAAACCAGTGATCTAAGTGTGTCCTGAGGGCAAGCAAGAATACAAGTTACATCTATTATTATTCATAAACCTTCCAATGAAACTATTACAAAATGCATTATCAAACTGCAGAGATATGCAAGGTGCTCAGAAAATGTTGCACCTCCCTCCTCCAGCCTTTTATTCATCACGAAATATTTAAATAACTGCAGCCGATGCTGGCATGGAGCACGTCAATTTGAAGCTTCTATAATTATGGACCTTTAATTTAGTCCCAGTATGATTTCACATAGTTTCCAATCATCCCTCCACTTCCTGATCAAAGTTTTCAGCAAAATATGTCAGTATGCATTCTTGATTCACATACCTCTACTATTTAAGGCCTCGAGTGGCATGAAATTGATGATCAATTGCAATGTCATTACCCTTGAACTATTCTTACATCATGCTGAAGCACGAAATTATATTACCTGCAATAAAATATTATCAGCATGCTCAGAAATAAGCAGAGAATAGGAGTGTGATCTGAGTTTCAGATCTTCCCTCAGTTTTCACTAAAATTGTCAAAAGATAATAATGAGTAATCCTGGATCAGATTCAAATTGGTGGACTTCAAGTAATTACTCAAGTCATCTAGTAACATCATGTTGTTAGCACATGCTTTGAAGTATTAATAACTTATTCATACCTCCTGACACAGTTCTCTTTGGGAATGATTCTCAAAATCAGAGGCAGCACATTCTGTGCCACAAAAAATGAATGGAACATGTACTACATCAGACAAACTTCTTTTTTTTTTTTTGCTATATGTAGATATTTTACATGGTGAATCATCACTGCCTGGCAGACCTCTGATATCATCAACAGGTAACATTGTGTCACTTCACAAGAAGAGCAAATGCATTTCCAAGCCCTTTCTCAAAGAGTGTCGAAATGTCCTACTACTTATAACCATACATCAAATCTTAAAATAGTGGATAGATTTGGCTCATGCCTTCATGGTAAAGTTGATTCTTGTCATGAGCTTGGAGAGCTTAGCAAGTAAGTAGATCTCCCATCTGTGCTCATGTATGTTGTACCACCCTTCAAGTATAGGTCCTAGCTTTTCCTTGAGCATGTTGACCACATTGGGCACCCACATCTCCTGCAGGTAGTTCAAGGTCTGCTGAAGCTGAGTCTGCTGCAAGGAGATGTATTCCTCCAGACGTGATGGACGTGCAGCTCCCAAAGTGAACAATGGGACTCGCGTAGTTTTCTCACACATAGTCATCAGTTCAACCAGGGCAGCCAGTACTTCTGGTTGTGTCAAGAGACTCATAAAACGCATCTTGCGCTTTCTCTCTGCAAAGTTGTACTCAGGTACCTGAGAGGAATGCATTTGCATGTTAATCAGGTACTGCACATACACTCCTAGTCAACATCCCAGTAAGTACAGTACAACATAATGCAGTGATTCTGTGGGTATAAAATGGATGAGGTCTAAGGCACTGACATAACAAATCCTCTGTCTACAAACAGTTACCAATCATGATTTATCAATTGATTATAATAAATGAGTGCACCCCTTTAAAGTCATGTGCCATTCCTTTCCTCACCAAAATATTTATTGCACAGTGCCATGCAATGAGCATATCTTATATTCTTTTCGCAATACTGTTAGAGGTTAGACCCACCTTCACTTTCCCATTAGCAGGGACCTCAACATGTTCCTCTGGAAGTAGGAACAGGAAAGGTACCCACTCTGCATGTTCATTGGCCACTCGCTTGAAGAAGGCAATAGCATTGGCAGAAGCATAAAATCGCTGCACCTCTGCCTGGGTCCTGGGAAGAGCATCTGGGGGGAGGGTGGATGCCTTCCAGCCACCAAATGCAATCTTAGTAATCCTCCATAGAACTTGTGGGGTAAGTTCTATTCCTGCAGATTGGCTAGGCAAACAGTCCAGTGCCAACCGAAACCTGATCAGGGCTTCTGTGGCAGCCCGGCGATCAGCTGCATCCACTAGGCGAGCAACATGCAGGCGAGGGTCCTCAGCATCAAATATCAGGTAGGGTCGAGCAACCCACTCTTCTCTAAAGGGCCAATTATCCAGACAGTCAACCAGCCACAAATCCCTGTGGGGATTAACTCACAATAATATCACATTGCATTCAGTTCTTTAGACCACAACACTCCTTTCTCATGCAGTCATGCTCAGCCAGATAACCCACCTAAGAGTGCAACAAGCTGCTTAAAACTTCCTCTACCTACATTTGTTTTTCCTCAAGTCAAGAAACCCTTACAAATTCATCACTGAATATTGCAGAAGTATTGTTTCACAGTAACCTTTAAGCATGGCATGATTGATGGTAATAAACCGAACACTGTTACACCCCACCTCATGGTCTGTCATGGTGTAGTCAACATCTCTTCCTACCTCAAACCAGCATGACATAGAAATGCAATTTTTCAGTTACACAGAATTAACACTTAACATACAGCAGCTGATATTGTCCTCCATTCAAAAGGAAACTGCATAACATAAAATCAATGCTCCGATTGGCATCTTTTGTGTGGAAACTAACAAGCTTGCACAAACACAGGCACTTACGTTTGTGGGTCATAATCCTTGACAGCCACATTAGCCCAGGAGTGCAGGCTGAACGGCTGGTGCAGCTTCCCGAAATCATCTGAACTCAAAGATTTTCTGCTGCTCTCTGGCAGCCTCTTTCTAACTACTTTCTCCATTTGGGGTGGACAGGCAGGCTCTATAGTTGCATTAGAAAGGTGCTCCTTTTTCTCATAAAGGCCCAGGGTACTTTGGACGAGGTACCCCACACGTACTTCCCCTTTCGTGGTGTGGGACTTGACTCCCAAGACAGGCAAATAATGCTGGTAGATGTCTGGATTGGTTGACATACCATAAAACAGCTTTCGAGGTGCTGGTCCTTCCTGGGAAGTTTTTGATGACAATGACATCTTTGAGGTCATCTGCACAGATGTATCAGATAGGCCAGCGGATTGCAGAGTTGATGAGCTGCTGCTAATTGATTCTCTCCTGTTATAAAAAGAGCATAATGTGCCTATATTAAGAACATGCACATACAGGGTGGGGCAAAAGCGGATTAAAACGACAAGAGCATGACGTAAGTAACGAACAGTTATATTTTTTAAAAATTACACTACACAGAGAACGATATGACATTTATGGATCGAGGTCCAAAAAAGTCACTTCTTGAAAACAACACCAGAGAGATGTCCACCTTTGCTGGCAACACATTATTCCTCCAAACGCCGGACGATACCCTTCATAACGCGCTCCAGCATGTCCAGGGGAATGTTTCTTCAGCATGTCTTATCTGCGATCCTTAAGATCAGCCAATGACTGAGGTGGTGTGGCGAACACCAAACAAATTAAAAGTCAAATGTTTCCTGGGCGGGTCATTTTGAGATTTGGGGACATTCCATGGCCACCGCGGTCGCCGGATGTGACCACCCCCGACTTCTTCTTGTGGGGGTACCTGAAGAGTTTGGTGTTCGCCACACGTCCTCAGTCATTGGCTGATCTTAAGGATCAGGTAAGACACGCCGTGAGAAACATTTCCCTGGACATGCTGGAGCGCTTTATGAAGGGTTTCATCCAGCGCTTGGAGGAATGTGTTGCCCGCAAAGGTGGACATCTATCCGGTGTTGGTTTCAAGAAGTGACTTTTTTGGACCTTGATCCATAAATGGCATATCTTTCTCTGTGTAGTGTAATTAAAAATATATATAATTGTTCGTTACATGTGCCCATGACTTTTGCCCCACCCTGTATAAGTCACACCTGCACACAGATCTAATTTCCTTTTGTTATTTCAGTGAATATTCC
This sequence comes from Catajapyx aquilonaris, assembly GCA_000934665.2. Lineage (NCBI taxonomy): Eukaryota > Metazoa > Arthropoda > Diplura > Dicellurata > Japygidae > Catajapyx > Catajapyx aquilonaris. The sequence goes on from JYFJ02001276.1 coordinate 71,692, forward strand.
TATATTTATTAATTTGCAACCTACATCCAGATCAATTCCTTAGCATATGATCATATCTTGTGACCTAAATGCAGCTCATCTTAGCAGCCATTCAATGTAAGACAATTTTTTTCAAAAAGGCTGTGAGCTTTTAAACTCTAAAAGGTGCAAGGAGAAAGATTCTGGAAGGCACTTTCAGACAGCAGTGTCTGTGAAATCATAATTCATTACAAAGAAACCATTTTACAGAACAAGTTTCTGCTGCATGCAACAGAAAAATAACAAAAATCCTGCAAAGGGACCAAAGAAAAATTCAGCAATGGGGAAGTTCCCACTGAATCGAGGGTCCATAATGTAGGATACTATAAAGATGTTAATTACTGTGTCGCATGCTTATGGCTCTTTTGCTTCCTCATTATCAAAGAACGGATATCTAGGTTTTTACAGACTACTTTTTCTTTTGTAGGAAGAGCACCGGGATCAAAATATCTATCCATTTCATAACACTAGGACCTTAAAAATCGTAGTGTTATAAAACCTAAAATTGCCTATTTTGGAAGTTAGGACCTATATGGCCTATTAGCATCTATTTTCACCGATTTAAGCCTTTTTGATGCATTTGCGTAATATTTTCGACAGTTTTCCAGTGTTTTCCGTTCAAGTCATCCCTCCCCTCTTCAACCTGTGAATAGCGAAGCCTATAGACATGTCGGATGAACTGGCTGTACGAGGCATTTAACTTTTCAAGAATGACCCAGTTGCTTTGTGTGACATAGAAAAATTATTGTCAGCATAATTATGAAGCTGTACTGTCATACAGGTATTGCTGACAAATAATATTTAAAAAAAATTAAAATATGGAACAACTGAAGACACAGGGGAAAAACGGGGAATGTCACATTCCGTTGGGGGTTCCTGCCAAGTGCACAGTACAATAGTAGCATAGGTGACACTTATACCTGGAGGCTTTCCATGGGTACAAGGGTGACAGTTGCATATAATGACGTGAAGATATCCCTATTATTCTTTAGACACGTGAAGAAATAAAGCTATTTCTTCGATTTTTCATGGAGATTTTTTCTGTGACATTCCCCGTTTTTCCCCTGTGCTCTTCAACTGCTAATATGTTCCTGTGTTTCAAAATTACATGGCCAAGAGTAGGCTGTAATGTTGCATGGGACTGAAAATAAATTAGGACCTGCTTGATTTTTAGTGCATATTTAAGAGCCTATTTTAACTGTTTTCAGGACCTAAATATTCCTACCTATTTGAGAGTTTTTTAGAACATAGAAATCCGTTCTCTGCTCATTATTATCATTACTGAAAATCAGCATAATATAGTTAACTGATAAGATGGCTGAAAGAGAGGGAGAAAGAAATCCTGAATGTTTCTTCCTTTCCTGTGCAATCACAGCTCATATTTATTTTTTAAATAGTTCACATATCTCCCGTATGGTGTCTCCCATCAACATGTAGAATGCCATAACTTGCAGCATTGCAATCACAATCATAATGAACATTGTGACAGTCTTTAACAGATCTAACAGGGAACAGCAAGGTTCCGTGGGCTCTCTATAAATGATTTCGCAAATCTATTTTCAGTATAATGGCTGATTTATTTGTCATGAAAAATCCAGAGCACAATGATTCACTGTTATGGGTTTAATATTCAAAATAGGATTTTCATGCATGCATGTTGTCAAAGTTATGTAAAAAAAAGTTCTGGGACAACAAAAAGGTTGAGTGTAAACTACAATAAAATGAAGAGTTACCCTTACTTTTCAACCAACTGCTCTGAAGGCTGTGAGGAATCAGGAAGCACATCATCGTCTTTGGCAGACAAAAAAGCTCTGGCTGGAATGGGATTACGCTGATATTCTCCTTCTATCTTCCCCAGCAGAAGCCACTCTTCAGGGGTCCTCGAATCAAAATCCTTGTCATCAAACATCTCCAATGGAAGGTGCGGGACACCACGATCTGAAGCCAATTCTGGATCTGGAGGTGGTACTAGCAAAGCATCCACCAACCCTGCATCCAGCAGCATCTCTTCCAAATCCAGAGAAGCATAGAAACGCCTCCGACGTTCAACCACAACTTCATGAGGGCATGCCCCAGGAGGTGCAGCCCATGCCACTTGGACTTTGGGTTTCACAGTTTCATGTTGAAATACCTGAAGGAAGAATATGCAATAAATCTTTTTCAAGTTTTCAGGCAGGCGGCCTCTCTCCTATCCTTCTTCCCTCATTTCAGCTAAGCACATAATAGCAGAAAAAACTAGGGAAAGAATTCATCAAATCATTCCACATCACCACATGCCAACAAATAAGAAATTAATGTATTCCTCTTGCCAGGTATTAGACTTCTATTTCATATTGCTGTATAAGAGCAGTTATAAGGATTTGTTTATATTAAATATCTTCTGCAATGTAAAACCCAATAAGTGGCATTATCGCCATTTTATGCACACAAAAAAATCACTTCAAACTCCAGTGCAGTCACCTAATCCTATATTAGACAAGTTACATTCATTAAGCTTCCTGCTGTACATTTCATACATCACCCGTCCATCCATTACTGCACATCCCAAACTCAATCCCAAACCTAAAATTGTAATAAGAAGCCCAGGTATACTTACAACTCCTCCTTTTTCCAAAAACCCACCAAGGTGATCAGCAGATGAAAATGGTGGGTAATCTAGGAAGAGCTTCTCCTTGACTGTTTGAGAATCTGTCTCTACATCTTCATCAATTGATATCAAATCACCCGAAACACCAAGTAAAGCAATATCAACAAGCCTTTGGGTTGTCACAAGACACCTTTTAGTCTGGCACCTCTTGGCATAACGGGTATCTTCAGTGCCTTCTTCAGTATCATGACCAGTGTCTTCGGCTTTGGCTGTGGGACATATAGATCCAGTGATGCCCTCAGAGAAGTAGGACCTCAGGTGATCCCTTCCAAGAGGGATGTCCATATGCCCTTTGTCAGTCTTCAATTTGGCAGGGGTGTAATCCTTAACCCCGTGTGGCATCTTTCAACTGTTGCACACCTGGTGACTTTTTGGTAATTAACTTGAGTCTGTGGGAATCAGAATGAAAAGTGAGCCCATTTCATTTAAAAACGTTCCCAGCCTCCAAGCAACAACTATCAACATCAATTTATTAAACAACAATACTATTGTTTTATATATTGTCATTCAGTGACAAAATTGACAAATACGTGCGCATACAGAGGCAGTAGGTTTTTTCGTCCCACTGCCAGCTACTGCTAAGTTAGCAGTACCAGTGTTGGCAAAGTAAGCAGTAACTAGCAGTTGGGACGAAAATTCCACCCAAATTGGTCTATACGTGCTGTAGGCTACTGTTACAGGTGTCACATACATCATCCGGTTGGTATTCACAAAAATCTGAAATCACTCACAAGCAGGACTAGTCCCAGAGCCTCCCCCAAGCTCACTGGAACTTGGCGAAAACCTTGTCGAACTGCTATAAAAGCAAAATCTGCGAGAACATGCAGAAATTCGCACGAGTCGAAGCGCCGCCGTTCGAACCCGCGAAACGACACTATCGACTAAACTAAAAAGATCAACTGGTATCGTCAAAAAACATTATCCCTAGCTACGCCAATCAGTGACCAGGATCTACCATTCGTGACCAATCACCGCGCAGGACCAGTATCCAGCGAGTTGCACGTGTAAACTCTGTGTGAAATATTGTCGGACACAAAATGGCGTCGTTTTTTTTTATTATAATATTTCGGTCGTGGTTCGTGACTGGATCTTGATGAAAATGGCTGCAATCGTGTGAGGGGAAAATTCCGGAGTTAACTGGCCGATGGAAAAGTGGCGTAGGTAGTCGAACAGCGGTGGAGCCTAGAGGGGGCGGAGGGGAAAGGAAATGACGCCCACACTTGGCTTATCTCACACGTAGTAGCAAGCAGCGGCAGAGAGGCTGGGAGGATGTTTTGTATACAGTATATTATCTCTGAATAACCCTGTGATATTATAATCCTAGGATAATAAGCCTTTTAGAGGTATGCCGAAAAAAAGTAATAAATTGTAATCACACGCACTTGACGTCAACCGAGCTGTGTAATACATTGAATTAATGCGGCTCGCAACTGACTGAAGAGAGCACATCCTGCGTTTTGGGTAAGTTGTTCGTAGTCATTCTGTTGAAGCAAGGCTGGACCTAATGGGAGCTTATGTACGCAGGTTAGTTGCAGTGTGGGACATTTGTTTGTCAGGTAATGCATAATAGCCACAGTTACTGGAGCTGATCGTGAATTACTTTACATCAGAGCAGCTAGTGAATTTTTAGGAATGTTTTAGCTCGTACTTACCATATTAATTTGCATAATCTGGTCCCTAACATTGTTGTCCAGGTTATTATTTTTCTGGCTGCAAGGACAGTAAAGAGGGTGTTTTTGCAGAAATTATTAAAACAACCAAAGTATGCTCCATTTATTGTCCTGAGTTCACCCTTAAGACTCGTGTGAACCATTCATGTCAGTCTTTAGTGGAGTTCAATGCGCTTTCGTTCACCAATAATATCAATGGTCCATTGCCATTGTGATTGATTAATGGACAGTTTCAAACTGTGCACAAGGACAGATTAGGAACAACTGTGACATTGAAGGCGGATGCCCACCATCAATGTTATCTGAGGTGTGCAAGGAAATTATTTTTTAACGTCGCATATCCTTGTAGGCAAGATGATGAAATGATGCTGCACAAAATGTTTCTGTGATTAAGTTTGCATACACAGTTAGCAAACTAAGTTGTAAACCAAGCCCAGGATACTTGGCAGTCTGCAGACATTTTAATAATTGGGTGGAATTTCCATCCCACTGCAAGTTTGCTAACTTGGCAGTACCTGTGTTGTAAATGGTACAGTTAAGGTAGCAGTAACTATTTCAGTGGGACGAAAATTCGACCCAGTGAATGTAAATTAATTAGATGTTCAGGTGCACCTGTAACCTCCTTGATGTCAGGTGATGTTTAATTACCATGTGCCCTTGTAATGAAGTGTCACACTTGCATGATTAAGTAAGTATGCCACCAACTGTGAATGCCATTCTTACCTACAGAAACGTAACGTTGCACTCTGCCAAAACATGTGTGCTACAGATACTGCTTTTAGCGAGGCTTTTAGCATACTCATTCATTCATGCACATTCAGCTCCATGGCAAGCAATACTATGGCAAGAAATTTTATTCCCCCTGGTATGAATATGAGATTCACCTACTTTCACTTTCCCTAGTACGTTTTTAATGTGGGCAAAGGCGCTTTCGTATGGTTTGGTTTTATAAGGAGAGGGTTTCATTTCATCTCGGTGTACACCTGATCATATGGAATATGTATACCCACACTACATTACTTAACACTTCTAGTACGCCAAGTGACAACTGGCACAAAATGGAAGTGTTTGTTACTAGATGGTTTAAAAAACAGTGGGTTTTACCACGTTCAACATGTCTACTTTCTTTTTTTTACATATTGTGTGGAATCTTCCAATTTGCATTAAAACAAAATTACAAATAATAAATATTTTCCTTGATGTGCAGTGCACATTATTTTATTATGGTTTATGCGTTGGTTTTCTGCACTGCTCTATATACGAGGTGATTTATATTTCAGGCATACAAAATGAGCCAAAACTGGAAACAGGAAGGGGCCGAGATGCCCAGCAGTAATCCGGATGTGGAGCAGCAGTTCCTGGAGGATCTTGAGAAAGCCAAAGCACTCAGCTTGGAAACTCTGGCACTTGAGAAGTTTAGCAGAAGCAAAGGCCTGGATAAGGGAGCCACAGGTAAGCATGCCAAGCATTTTTACCTTTACAGCCTTATAAGTGAACTCAAATGATATGATTATTGGAAGTCCTTCTTTGGCACAACTAATTCTTGCAACTTGAGAACACACTTACTGTACCTGCCCGACAACAAGCTGGAGGGGATAGGGGATGAAACCAGTGAAACATTTACCAAATCAATTCGTGTGTTCTAGTCCATCTTAGCGTTTTTGTGTGCTCACGACATCACTGAATAAAACCAGAGTGAATATTAATCGTTCATTATTCAGTTTGAAAAGAAAAAGTGCTAAGAAGCAAATAATAATTGATATTCAAGATTTTTTTAATACAAAGTAATGCAGGTTGGACTTCACAGTGGAAATTAGCATTGCGGTACATTGATTGATGTCAAAATTATATACAGGCAAATGTGGCTATTTTTTCATTTTTTTAATGCCCCACATTTATCATTTTCCTTTATCCACATTCTTTTTCAGAGCACCCAACAAAAGTAATGAATCGAGGTTTCACATATTAAAGCCTCTACACACAGGGTTTACCTTACTAAAGGACTTGAAGCATTAGACAGGTTATGCTTTTATCACACAAAAATACATGTGAAATCCTACCTTGATGTCAGGGCCACAGAGTATTTCCACATTAAACAAGTTTCCACAATAACTAAGGTCCGCGGCAGGCAAGTGTCACTTTATCAATGAAGCTTCTACTGTTCCTGAATTTGAGGGCTTAACACAAGTTTACTAAATCGTTTCTCTTTAAATGACAACAAAGAAATGATAATTTGTGCAAAACCTTTTTACCTGCATCAAGGAGTATTCATCTGTAGTTTATGGCGTATATATGACATTTTCATATCTCACCCATGCCATGGGAAGCTCTCTTGGTGAAGTAGTCTAGTGATCTGTACATCATTTTCACTATACGTTATCTGCTGCTTTCATTTGTTAAATATGCAAGTCTACTTAGACAACAAATGAAAAGCAGAAGTGAAGATGATGGGCAGCAAGGTAGAACTCAACTTTAAATTATGTGTCTGGAGGCCTGGTCATTGAGCAGCAACCATACAAAATTATCAAATAAGAACGAAGTTAGATAACAGAATGTAGAGTACTGTACAAGATTTGGCCACTATCAGATGTAACATGACAGGAGTTCTTACCTAATCATCTTATCAGTGACTTAGCAGTTGCATGCATGAAGCAGTTCCCATTAATCCCATTGTTTTGTTTGGAAACATTTGAATACTTACAACGTACAGATGACATCTAATAAGTAAAAACTCTGGTAAATTTATTTTTAGTTTCACCCGTGGTTTTACCTGATGTCTCCCAATGCCACTGTTACTAGATGGCAGAATAGGAACACCATATGGGAAGGGTTTTATCAATAACTGAGACACAAGGCCAAGCACGTAATCACCACACCTTTATTTTATAATGAATCACGCAGTGTGATAACACATTCTTTGGATCAGTTTGAGGCGCGTTACTTTCTACACTCTTTAATTTTGTCTTTCTCGTCAACTTCAGATTCTGCTGCTACTTCTGAGCCTCGTAGTGGTAGTGTGGAGTTGAAGCCACGACCTCGCCCTGAGCCAGCAGGGGTAGGTCCACGGGCCAATGCCAGCCTTGCCCCCCCTCCATCCATTAGGCGGCAAGGCAGCCGGAGCAGCAATAGTAGCGAAACCACACCTACTCCGGAACAACCTGACCTCATGAGTTTTAGTAGTCCTGAAAAACCTACCACTATATTGAACACGCAGAGCCTGTATTCATCAGGAACATTCCCAGGAACATTTCAACGTGCGTGGTGCACTTTTCCTGGCTGGAATGTTCCACCTCAGCCCCCACCTCCTGTTGGATGGAATGTCCCAGTGCAGGCGGGCATATTCATGCCTTACCCACACACAGTAATACCAGCATTGACTCTTCCGACGAGGCCAACCACAAGCCAGATATTTGCAACTGCATCCAATGGGGAGAACGTAACCACTGTGGTGCGACGTGAGAGTGCAGGCCAGGTGCTTTCTGCATCATCCAATGGAGACAATGTACCTAGTGTGACCAGCATACCCAGGCGTGATAGTACACCAAATCCTTATCGCAGCTTGACCAACCAGCTGCGCTCCATGAAGGTGGATGGAAACTTAATTGACCTATCACCAGATAAGAATTTGTCCAGGCGAAGTGTCCTAGAAGTGTTTGACCCACTCTTGAATGAGGAAGAAGACGAAGGCATCGAGAGTGCTGCAGAGGAGCAAGCCAACTTGTACGACACGTACGATCCATTTGACTACATGTACTCACTGAGTCAGTGTGCAGCGAGACAGGACTCAGTCAATGCAGCTGTTGCTAAGGAGCTGAGTCCAGCCAAGCCTGCTGTTGAAGAAGACAGTGCTATTGAAGAAGTGGAGTCGTCTGAAGTGTTTGAGCTTGATGGTAGGCCAAGGTTGCCACCTAGAAGGAGGCATATTAGCAGCAGGAACAGTGCAGAGATTCGCAGGAGGGCTTCACTCACACTGGAGGTTAGTTAAGATGTTATAAGGTGATATAATTGTTTATGCCACAGTTATTACAGCTGGAAAAGTTGCAGAAGGACACATTTTCATGCCTTATATTTTATTAGTCCAGTTTAATTCATTATCTCACCTGTGGTTTTACTTGTTGGTATACGCAGATCATTCTGAAGTTATTATAATTAGAAATGGTTGAAGGCTTTTCGTCATTGATCAAATTAAGTTGACTACTGATTTGGTTCTTTTTCATCTTTTCAGAAGAGATCTGTTCATGAATATGAGAATGTACAACTCACAAGGCGAAAAACAGCTCCTAGAGATTTTGAACTGGAAGCCTTTTGCACTATGGTTCGAGAGTTGAGAGGTCTGAACTACTTTTTGTATTTCATTTTTAACATTATTTTTTGATGTTTGCAAAGAGTAATTTTAAATTGGTTTTTTGTTAGCATCATTCCACTACGATGATCCCAAAACTAACAGAGGCCTTGTGAAGAACCAGCTTCTAGAGAGCTTCTACCCAGAAGATATCAGCGTCAAGGTGGTAGTTCATGCTGTTGGTTCAGAGAGTCCAGCCACTTTTACTTGTGATGGTCAGTTCTTCTTTATGTACCTTTGAAATCAAAGAAATAGGTTTAGTCATACTCGGAAATAATTTTGGTGAAGATTATTCCTAATAATATGTTAAATGGATAAGTAAAACTCATTTTTTACCTACCTTTTTTTTGAAAATGCAAACATACAGGTTATAAGGATGCAAATTTTGTTTAATGACTTGAGAATAGGCAAAATTGAGCCTTAATTGTGCATGTTACCACCTGTCCAATAGGTGCTAATTGCCCAACTTTATTAATTGACTGCACTTGGTGGATTTTGATTTTGTGAGGAAGTGGGAGAACCACATGCAAACACAGAGCAAAACCAATCAAAACTCTTGTCCATGTGAGAAAATCCGCTGACAAGACTAGTGCCCCTGATAATTGTGAAGCAAGGCAACAATGATGCTTTTTGGTGTCATTTCTGTAGGGATCTAAGGGGGATTAGTCAGTGATTAATATTATTTCTTTAAATGACTTATTTAATGCTATTTTTATTTTCAGTTGGGGCCACAGTAGATCATGTAGTGTCCCAGGTCCTGTGCTCACTGGACCTGCCTGTTACCCAGACAGCCTATCTTCTGCAAGTACATGGTATGAACGAGTACCTGCTTTCTCCACACTCCCTTCATGACTTTGAGTATGTGCATCTTTGTCTCAAGCATGACAAAGATGTTCAGCTTCATCTGGTGTCTGCCGACAACATTCCCAGGCCTCTTGCTAGAACGGTAAGAAAGAGGGAAAGTGATTGCTTTTGTTGTGTGCTTGTTTTTTTGTTGGTTGCCTGTAAGGGTTATACTGATTTACAGGCAAGAGATGATAACAATGACTGCGATATCACATTGGAAAACCTTATTCCTACTCCACCTGGACATCCCCTTTCATATGACGCTTTAACAATACTCCTAGGTAAGAGATATTTTCTTCACTTACAAGTTAGTGATTATAACTGAAGTGGGATCTTAAAATAATTTGTCATGTTTCTCTATTTCTAATTTGTTCAGACACGCTGGACAAGGAATGTGAGAGGCTTCAGACTTGTGCTGTATCAGATGCAGGGGTACTCCAACCAAGGGCCGTTGTGCAAACAGTAAAGGCAGTCTGCTCTCTGCTTGGGAATGTCGAGACATTAGAAGTCACTGTTGCTGTGGAAGGAATCCAATCTATTTGTTCTCTAGTTTCTCATGGACCTGTATTGTCTCGAGCCCTTGAAGTTCAGGGTGAAGAGGGCCCCTACAGCGTGGTCAAACTTAAATCCAAGTCAAGTGGGAGGGATCCAGATGGGAAGGTTGCCAGGGCAATCAGGGAACTCAAGGGTTCTGTTCACGACTTGGTTGAGCTGTATGCCAGGGCTTTTCGGGTCAACTTCCAATTGGTCCGCTTGCCTGAAGTTCACAGAGGTAAGTACTTGGGGATATGCAGAGTAGCTTTTTTCATCATCCTGTTTTGAGACCACGCAAAGAACAGCTTACTTTCCTTTTTCCCTCAATAGGTACAAGGTCATTATCCAGCCTGAGTGAGACCCTCCTCTTGAAACTGTGTGCAGTACACCGGCTACCCTTGGACTGGGATTTTGATGAATATTTGGTGGCAGTGCAGGTGTACCATGGCACCCGTGCCCTCTGTCCCCCTGTTTTGACATGTCCCTCAGCCAGAGGATCTGGCTTTCATCCCAGGGTGGAATTCAAGGAATGGTTGGAAGTTCCATCCATTATACTGTGCACTCTGCCTAGAGAGAGCAGGCTAGTTCTACTACTGTATGGCAGGAAACTGGAAGTTGCTGAGGGGAAAAATGAGGAAGCGCAGATGCAGCAAAAGGAATTGGGTTGGGCCGCAATCCAGTTTTTCAATTATGAAGGGTAAGCAGAGGACTGACCTGTTGAATTGGGAATGGGAAATGTTTTTGCCAGTATTTCACATTAATTGTTATCATTTGTGATTGAAAGAGACACTTTCCGACATGCATTGGATCAAAATTTACATATGCTTGCATTGTGTTTTCAGGAAATTCATGGAAGGGAACCACTTGCTCTCAGTGTGGCCCATTGAAGCTGACTGGAGATTGGGGCCTGCACCAGCCCCTGGAACTCATCCTGAGGCTGATCTTCATCTGCTCATCAGTTAGTTACTTACGATTTACACATGCTGTCTATGTATCAGAGTTAAAGACTAACTTTCCTCTTCACCAGGTATCCAGTTACCAATGTGGGATGATACAATTGAATTTCCGCCAACTGTGGAGCAAACCCCAGTGCGTCGCCGGGAATTTAGCTCCCTGGATGACAACACGCAGCAGCAACTATTGGACATTGTGGAGCGTGATCCCTTTGCCAAGCTGCCTCCAGAGGAGCGTGAAGTCTTGTGGGAGAAGAGACACTACTTGTACGATGAACCAGCTGCCTTACCAAAGATTCTCCTGGCTGCTCACAGCTGGGACTTTGCCTCCTTGGCTGATCTACATGCTTTGCTTCATCAATGGTGCCCCTTGGATCCTGTCAATGCGTTACAGCTTCTAATGCCCTGGTAAACTATTCGTTGCTCTTACAACTGAGCCAAGAATGCAGAGATAGGACTACTTGTGGACATTGTTACAGCTTCCCAGACCTAGAGGTTCGCAGAAAGGCAGTTGGATGGCTTGAATCCCTGTCTGAAGATGAATTGGTGGACCTGTTACCCCAGCTTGTTGAGACTTTGAAACATGAGACCTGGGAACCTGCTCCTTTGTCTAAGTTTTTACTTGGACATGCTCTTGGAAGCCCCAGGCTATCACATCATCTTTATTGGCTGTTAGCATCACTGCTACCTGGCCAAACCCCACAGGTATTTCAACCCTCCTTCATAGTTGTGTATTGTCTTGCTTCCTGCACGCTTTAAGTACTGTCATAGATTGGATTTTATTTTCATGCTAAACTTGTAATTTGAGAGATTTCCTTATCTTTGAACCTACAGGGAACCCCATTTCATAAATGTTGCCTTTTTCAGTTTTCATTAGTAGCTGAATGTGCTTACGTTTTATGCCTTCTTGTGTGGTTAGAACTCGCCTGAGACTCTTCCCATGTGTTCTGAGCAGGCAGCTTTAGGGGAGGCTAGGTACCAGAGGAGGCTGCAGTTGATGCTTAGGGCCCTCTTGGCCATGGTCGGGGAAGCTGCCAGGCAGCGGTTCATGTCACAGCAGCTGTTGGACAAGGTATTTCTGTGGTCAGTAGTTGCAGTGTGCTGGATACTTCATTTTTCTGTGTTTTCCAGAGTCTGAATGAATCTGCAGAGCATTTGAAAACAACCAAAGAATCCCTGAGGCTTACCACACTTCTTCGGGAACTAGAAACCATTCACTACACATTAGAGGACATGCCCACTGCACTTCCACTGGGGCCAGGGCTGGAAGTTAATGGACTGGATGTCAAAAGCTGCGCCTACTTCACCTCGAACACACTTCCGCTGCGATTGAGCTTCAACAGTGCAGTGGAAGAATCCTGCCCTATTCAGGCTATTTACAAGGTACAACATGACAGGAGTTTTAATTACTTGTGATGGTTCTTTTCATTCTAGATTTTCAGATCTACACAATAAAAGACTCATATTTTAATATGTGGATGCGAAAGAGTGTTTCTTCTGCAGTTCACCTTTCAAAATGCTCCGTAGCATTTTCACTGACTAATCTTTTCAATGTCAGGTTGGAGATGACTTGCGTCAGGACCAACTCACTCTCCAGATGATTAGGATTATGGACAAACTCTGGCTAAGGGAGGGTCTGGATCTGAAGATAGTCACCTTTGGATGCGTACCCACAGGGTACAGAAGAGGAATGGTGGAATTAGTTGGAAATGCTGACACACTTCGCCGAATACAAACAGAACTTGGGTTGACTGGTTCCTTCAAAGACAGGCCCATAGCTGAGTGGCTGGCCAAGCACAATCCATCCCAACTTGAATATCAAAGAGCAGTTGATAATTTTACAGGTGAATATACTGGAAAAAATGTATTTGTTGTGAAGGGCTTACATGTGCATTATTAGGTGTTTTGTATGAGTTATTTTTAAAACTTGCCCCTGCAAATGTGTAAGAATGAGTTACATACATTAACTGCAAACCTTTCTTTATTTTTCAGCATCCTGTGCAGGGTACAGTGTAGCCACATATGTTCTGGGTGTATGTGATCGTCATAATGACAACATAATGCTGACTACATCCGGACACTTGTTCCATATTGATTTTGGAAAGTTTCTGGGAGATGCGCAGATGTTTGGAAATTTTAAGCGGTGAGTAAAATATGAAGAATGCAGTTGGTAATGGTTATAAAATTACTTTTATGAAGAAATGTGCCTGTTAACTTGTAGAAAACGAAGTCGTGCCTGAGACTGCTATACAGGGTGGTCGGTAAATGGCGGACAAGCTTCAGGTAGCGAGAATCCTTGTGAAAAATCAGTATATGGAAGTGAAGGTCATATTGCTCTACGTGGCCTGGTTAGGGCTCACGAGGTCCCCAAAGTTTGGGCCAAATCATGACGTCATATCCGCCCGCGAAATTCAAACACTACCGTATCGCTACCGTACACGGCGTGTTGCTAGGCGGTGCCATGTTGACATCCCCCACATGTTCACCAAACAATGGAACCGTATAAACTCGCCGGGACGTTGCCAGGAACTCGGCGACGACGGTATATGGCAATGCCTGGCAACGTCCCGGTGAGTTTATACGGTTCCATTGTTTGGTGAACATGTGGGGGATGTCAACATGGCACCGCCTAGCAACACGCCGCGTACGGTAGCGATACGGTAGTGTTT
>KZ538307.1:7673-84885 GCA_000934665.2 Catajapyx aquilonaris
GAGAGAGAGAGAGAGAGAGAGAGAGATACTAACAATTTGTGCCAAATTTTGGCCACTGGCTACCTAGTGAGGGGTTTAGAGTTCATCCCATTGGTTTGCATGCGAGTTGGCGGGGTTCAAAGTTAGACATAGTTGTAATCATAACACATTTGTTAGCGTGCAAGTGCCTCATTTCGATGTCTTCAATTCTGATTTTTGTCAATCCATTGACAATTTCCTGACAAGGGCGACAATGTATAGTATATGCAGCATCAAGGTATCTGAACCTGAATTCATGCTCCCACATTGAAGCCCAAATAGAAACAAATTTTTAAAATGAGACATTTAGGTACTTTTATACCATGAAACTGTAAGGATCAGAATCTCTGGGTTGTAGCTTTTCATGGGGATACCTCAGTGACATAAGAACACCTTCGCAGATATTTGTGTGAGTTATTAATTTTGTTACTATTTCCAAGATGTTTTGTGGTCTTGTGATATTTCGCAATGGTGTATTTCACTGATGGGTTGCAATTTTTCAGCTCCAAGACTATGCCGCAGCTTCACCATGACATCGGCCATGAATGGAACACACGTCAACTACGAAGTGAAAAATGGTGTTGCTGTTATTCGTTTCGATTCACCAAATTCAAAGGTAACCAAAGAGAGAAGTGGAAGCCATCAAGTGATAAATTTGAGTTGACTCATTAAAGCATACTTCTTTCAAAATAGGTGAATACATTAAATCAAGATGTGATGCAGGAGGCTGAAGAGGCATTCAGGGCAGTTCAAAACAATGCTGCTGTCCAGGCTGCAGTTTTGATTTCAGGCAAACCTGGCTGCTTTATAGCTGGAGCGGACATCACCATGTTGGAAAAGTGCAAGACTGCACAGGAAGCTGAGACCCTATCTCATGGAGCTCAGCTGGTTCTAGGAGAGATTGAGGGTAGCACTAAGCCATACGTGGCAGCCATCTCTGGGTCCTGTCTTGGAGGAGGCCTGGAGGTATGATTAGTACAGGGTATATTGTGCTATTATACAGTGAAACTTGACAGTAAATGAATTCAGTGGTGAAGATCTGAGTTTATTGTATTACTGTTTGGTATGTAATGTTCAGGACTAAATGCTCCTTGGCTTTCGAAATGCTGGATGTGCAGAAAAAAAAAAAAACAAGATTTGACTGAACTACACAATGTATGATGCTGGTTGCTGGCTGTCAGTTTATTCAAAGGAACATTCTCCACTGAAAATTATTGCCGGTCAGACCAAAGTGAATATTCTTCACTAACTTTGGAATATTGTGATTCCACGAAGCTGTTATTTTTACCCTGCTATTTATGCTAATTACCAGTATTGTCATGTACCAGGTTGCCCTTGCCTGCCATTATCGAGTTGCTGTGAAGGATCGCAAAACTGGTCTGGGTGTCCCAGAGGTCATGCTGGGCCTGCTTCCTGGTGGTGGAGGGACCCAGCGCCTCCCCAGGCTCATATCTGTCCCATCTGCATTGGACATGGCCCTCACTGGAAGGACCATTGTTGCAGATAGGGCCAAAAGGATGGGTCTGGTGGACCTGCTTGTGGATCCCTTGGGACCTGGGCTTAAGCCACCTGAGGTTCGGTGAGTGTCCTAATTGTTGAGATATACATTTTAAATTAAAATGAAAAATTTACTAGTCAAGTTAATCTCATTGGGTGCTATTTCAAGTCAGCATCTTTCTGTGGTTTAGTGTAGTACATTAAACCATGTGACCTGGTACGGTGCACTAAGGACATTTACATCAAGAGTTGTGTTTAGACTTGTGCTGACTTACTGCAGGGATTAGTGTGGTCTAACAAGTGGAGTAGTTGACTTAGGCCACTGCAAGGGGGACCCTTCTGCAACTAGAGTTGCACCAGCACTACACTAACAATGAGTGTTTCACTAATTCAGCCAAATATGGCCAAGTATAATCTTTTGCCTGGTAATTACTGCAGGCTGTTGCCGCAATCCTACCCCACTCTAGTAACTGCCTAAAAACAGATAAATGTACAGTCAGAACTCAGGAATATAAAACAATGTTTCTTGAGAAACACAAAAGTCATCATTCAGGAAGAATCAAAAGTTTCCAGATGGGAAAGTTTCTGCTGCATCCAAGATTCATAAGACAGGTTTCAGAGTATTGTAACTGGGTGCTGATGGGGCTCTCACTCAGTATAATTATTCATTTCATTAGGACAATGGAGTATTTGGAGGAGGTGGCAATCCAGGTTGCTCGTGACCTGGCAGCAAAGAAGGTTAAAGTGAACCGCCAAGGGTCGATGATGGACCGCGTCATGAAATTTGCCCTTGGTTTCAACTTTGTGAAGGACCAGGTGTTTACAAGAGCTAAGGCACAGGTAATGAAGCAGACTCAGGGACTGTACCCAGCCCCTCTCAAAATCCTGGAAGTAATCAGAGCAGGTCTAGACAAAGGCCTAGACCAAGGATATGAAGCGGAGAGGAAAGGGTTTGGCCAACTGGCTGTCACCAAGGAGTGCAAGGGACTCATTGGACTTTTCCATGGGCAGACAGAATGCAAGAAGAACCGTTTTGGCAAACCAAAACAACCTGCTCAGTAAGTATTTCTAACTTCAGCTTTTGATTTGGCACATATGATGAAACCTAAATTTATCGTTGTTTTTTAACACTGATTGATTCAGGAATGTGATAAATTTGGTGACCTATAAAAATGAGAATTGAAAAAATTTACATTTGCCTGTGTGTATTTTCGCCAACAAACAACATACACCAATGTTATTTTTTTCACTCTCAAGTCAATTTTGCATTACTTTGTTTTTAAAGTGTTAATTTATTTATTTATTTTTTTTTTTTTTTTTTTTTTCATTACCCCACGGGGGGAGTTACATACTCCTTAGGGGGGGTGGGTTACCACCTTTGGAAATTTGTGTTGGAGCGGGTTTAAGAATAATCTTAATTAGTATGCTCCAAGGGTGGGTGGGAGGGGATGTGCAAAGTGCAAGTGCAATGTCTCTAATCGTCATTTTGTGAACTCCCCCGGGTGGCTTAGTCTGTCGGAAATTGCCACCCGAAACGAAGCCAGAGATGGCCCAACTCTGCACGAAAGAAGGTGGGAACCCCGGGTGGGGATTGAACCCGGGACCTTAACTTCCGTGGGCGCGCGCGTTACCGCGGCGCCACTCCGTCTCCCCATGAAAGTGTTAAATTTGTTTAGCATCAGTTTTCTTTTTTTATTGAACAATGAACATTCCATATTTATTTTACTCTTTCACTCGACTTTTATGGTGATGTAATGAGCTTGCTAAAGTGCTCTGATAGACTCGCACACATGAATTGCTTCAGTCAAACTAGCCACTGGTTTGGGTTCGGCTTTCTTATTGGCTTGTTGTCTGGCAGGTAAAGGTGTGTGCACAAGCTGGCTAGAATAGGTCATGGCGAGATGGAGAAGCCAATTTTCATATGCCATTCTTCCTTGACTCCTTCACTCATTTTAAATGTTTCAAATACACTCAAAAATGCAATTTCTAGTGAGCTTGTGAAGGCACTTTAAGACGTGTGCAACATAGCACAGCTAACTTTGCTGAGTCCAAACTGTGAATACTTGTTACACGAAGTTCCAAATACATAACTGCTGTTATTACTACAGATTCAGTGTTAACATTTGCATATGTGAATGGTTTTGTTCTGTCTTAAAAACAGTCTCCAGTTACGTTATTCAGGACTATATTTGTGAAAGGTAGATGAGGGAAAATGATAAGTGAAAGAACAATAGATGTGGGCTAAATTCCCATTGTCTAAATAGGATTTATTCCGAGAACAAGAGATCAAGGTTTCACTGTTTTGGAATTTGTGCTTAATTTTTTTTGTTGTCATGTATTGTATTAGGTTGCACCAGGTGGGATTTTTTTTATATAGTTCTCTATTAGGATGACTTAATGATTTGGACAATTGGCAATTTATTGCTTTTTGACACAAGGAACCGTAGAAATTATCATTTACAAGTACAGTACAGTATTGGTCATATATCGAGGCAACTTCCAGGGACATTTTCCGAAGCGGCAGAAGAAGGAATTGAAGATAAGCATACTTACAAGCCGGGCGAGCAAGATTCCTTCTTCTGCCACTTCGGAAAATGTCGCTGGCAGTTACCTCAATTTATGACCAACACTGTACCACTCATAAAGAATGGTACGACTCTATGGACAAAATGTTTATTCTGTTCCCAACCCGTGGCTCACCAGCATGTTTTTAGGGGTCATGAGGAAGGCTGGGAAAAGGCAATTAAAATCAAGAAAAAAAAGAAGAAAAAAACAAGGCAAAGTAAGAAAAGGGGAAATTCATCTCAAATCTATGTAAGCATTGGACCAGGTTGAACATTTTGGTAATAAAAAATTTCGGAAAAAGTCTGGAGGGGGTCATATGGGTTGCCAGAGATCTAGGACAAGTTGTCCATAGTATCGCGACGAAGTCAGGTTGGGATTAATGCTGGATAGTCAGAATAAAGTTATTGTCTTAGGTTATCATGTTTGGTTTTGTCTATAGTTGATGAAATTCAGAAGTGATGCTTGAATGGGTTTTCCAGTATTGTGTTGTTAAGATCCCAAATGTTGAATGTGCATTTGGTCTCTCAAGAGATATTGATATTGTTATTCTACATGAACCTGCTCACTATTTTAGGACTCTGGCTGTGCTTGGGGCTGGTCTGATGGGTGCAGGAATCGTGCAAGTATCAGTGGACAAGGGGTACCATGTCATCATGAAAGATATGACATTGCAAGGACTTGCTAGGGGGCAGGGCCAGATTCGTTCTGGATTTGATGCTGCTGTCAAGAGAAAGAAGTTCACCACGTAAGTAAAATGCAATTGGCACACTGCACATTGCCTATGAAAGCCATCTTACTGAGTTTGCTGTCTGCTCAGATGCAAAAAAAAAAGGGGGGTGGGGGGGTGGGGGGGGGGAGCAGGGTCCAATTTATTTGATGGAATATGGAAAGTCTCTGGAATATTCTCTTAATGATATGTATTTATGTGCGTGTGATTTATTACTATTATTATTCCAGGGCTGAACGAGACAGGATCTTGTCTGGCTTGGATTCTACCTTGAATTATGATAACTTTAAAAAGGTGGACATGGTCATCGAGGCAGTGTTTGAGGATATTAATGTGAAGCACAAGGTGATTAAGGAGGTGGAGCAGCATATTTCAGAGCACTGCATATTTGCCTCCAACACTAGCGCATTGCCCATCACCAGGATTGCAGAGGCCAGCAAACGCCCAGATAAGGTTAGGAGTCATTAGATTTTTAAACTTCCTGTCACCTTGCCATCTGTTTGCTGTCGCTTCACCTGTTTCTAAGAGAAACGAAATTACTGTTGCAAGACTGTATTAAATCTAGCATCTCCTGCAATATTAATAGACTAAATACAATACTTGTCCTTATTAATACAATACTTGTACTTATTTTGTCGAATACAGGTCATTAACTCATTATTCTAGTCTTGTTAGATTGTTCATAGGTTTTCAAAAGTTCTGTGCCCACAGAAAACCTCCTGAGAGTGTGGTAGTCATATTACTAGGGTAATATTTGTACCAGAAACATTGCCACCAAATTGAACTGAACCATTTTCCTCCAGGTAGTCGGCATGCACTACTTCTCTCCAGTGGACAAGATGCAACTGCTAGAAATTATCACAACTGACAAAACCTCTCCCGACACTGCTGCTAGTGCAGTGCAAGTGGGACTGAAACAAGGGAAAGTAGTAATTGTGGTAAAGGATGGCCCTGGCTTTTACACCACGCGAATCTTGGCCCCAATGCTGGCAGAAGCTATTCGCCTCCTGCAAGAGGGAGTGGACCCTAAGGATTTGGATAAGCTTACAAAGCAGTATGGATTTCCTGTTGGGGCTGCCACCCTGGCTGATGAAGTTGGGATTGACGTTGCTGCTCATGTGGCTGAGGACCTTGGCAAAGAGTTTGGGGCCAGGTTCGCTGGAGGGAATCCAGAACTTCTCAAGGAGATGGTTGCCAAAGGATATCTTGGTGGGTTCAGTTCAAGTGTGCATGGACCTTAAAAACCCACACCATATGGTTCTGCCCTCTGACATATTATCAATAATTTGATTGACTAGGTAACACTAAAGGCCAAAACACAAAAAGATTTTGCGGCAGCGACAAGCGGCAAACGCGTGCCCCGCCAATTATTATTAATTATTGGCAACAATAAATCTAAATAATAAATATGCCGCAACGCGTGCCGTTTGCCGCGCGACTTTTTTTTGTGAAATGGCCTTAAGAAGCAGGGATAGAGCAGCAGAGTTGTTTTGTGTATTCAAGACTCGCATGTAATCATGTAATGTGCATATATCCTATTGTGGTAGCCATTTTGCAATAATGGAATGACTGGGACATGTGCTGTACTTACTTTGACCTTTGTTTACCGACTCCTAGTCGACAGGAATCTGCCAAACTCAATCCTGGAACTTCAATCTCTTCCACTTTCCATGGAAATGGACTCGCAATGATGTGAGTAAACGTAGTAAACATCGACAAAAATAGAACCAGGAATAGAACACTGTTTACGTCCATGTTTACTCATATTGTTGAGAGTCCATTTCCATGGAAAGAGGAAAAGTGTGAAGTTCCAGGGGTGCATTTGGCAGATTTACATTTACTAGTAGTCAGTAAACAAAACAGAGATGTAGGGTCGAAGTAAGGGCGGGCCGCGTATAACAGCATAAAAATAGCTTTAAGCAGTTTTTATTTGTTCAAGTGCCATAAAAGTAACTTAGCACTGGTGTGAACCACTTGGTGTCAGAACTCAGTGTGTCCCAGTATATTGGGGGAACATGCCACACATTATTTAATCCTTCTGTGCTTAAACTCAGTTGGGAAAGATCTAATGTACGGAAAACGAGAGAACGATCTGACTCCATCGTTTCTTCCATTGTTGATTTTTGTTGACACTGTTTACTCATATTGTTCTGTTATTTTACATTGTGACCAACCAAGCTCATCATTTTATTTGACATAGAGAACTTCGACTTACAGAAGTCTTACTGTATTTGTACCAAATCAATTTTGCTATGTACCTCCTGGTAGATAATACTGATTTTGGTAGATCTCCTTTAGGTCTTAAAGGGTAACTTTCACTTTCTGGCTGTGTTACTAAATTCTAGGTCGCAAGTCAGGAAAGGGCTGCTATGTATACACCCCTGGTGTAAAGGAACGTAATGTGAATGAGGGTGCCTTAGAAATCCTGAAGAAATACAGCCTGGAACCAAGGGGATCCACTGAAACCATTGACAGGCAGCTGAGACTCGTCTCCAGATTTGTCAATGAGGCTGTACTCTGCCTGCAGCAAGGAATACTCAACAGCCCTGTGAGACTTATTTATATTTTTTCATGTGTTGGATATAACATATGTATTGAAATAGCATCCCTTTTTTTGTTTCATCCATTTTACTTAGAGCAAGAAGTGATGCCATCATGATATCACTATCCTCTCCAGCATTACCTGCTCTGGTAAGTGGTAAAGCTGGAGAGGAGAGTGATGTCAGGATGATGTCAAATAAATTTAGAGAACCAAAAAACTAACCCATAGTATCGATTGAGTCAAGAAGGTACCAAACGTAACGTAATGATGCATTTTTTTTCTACATCAGCAAATCTGTTTGTGTGTCACTACAAAAATATGTTATTGGGGTGATAAACGGAGAAAATGGGCTTCTGTAACTTGAATTCGAATCACCATTTGCATGCCACTAGGACCTGGAAGACAAGAGTAAATAAGAAGTGTCGCTACACTGCCATTATTCATGAAAATTTAGGGAATAGATGGATCAGCATTACTATCATGCCTTTGTAGGCTATTTTAATCTAGTCGCATAGGAAAATAGCCAGCTAATTGGACAGGGCAAGTTTGGATGTGGAAGAAGATACTAAGCTGCTAGATTTCAGTCAACTTTCTTGTTTGCTTTAGCTTGCCTGCCCTCTGCAGTTGTAGGTGACGGCAAAATTAATTCACTTGGAGGCAGATCTCTGAAATTCATTGTCTTGCTATTAGTGACCTAGAACTGGACATGTTTTTCCAGTTCTGAAACTCCTAAAACCATTTTGTAGTGACATGTAAACAAAGTCATTATGCAGTTGCATCACAAAATGAATTGTGATATTTACAGCTGGATGGTGATGTTGGAGCTGTATTTGGCCTTGGCTTCCCACCATTTACTGGTGGCCCCTTCCGCTTTGTTGATACCTTCGGTGCAGCCAACCTGGTGTCTAAGATGAGAGAGTATGAGTCCCTCTATGGAGAGGCTTTCACCCCCTGCCAGCTGCTGCAAGACATGGCTTCTGAACCCTCAAAACGGTTTTACCCTTCATCTGGTGCTGCTGCATCATTCACCACCTACCAGGAAGAGAAGGTGAAGGATGCACCTCGGGAAAAGGCACGAGCTTCTTTGTAAAATGATCAGGAAATTTGGTGAGTGGTATGTGTTCTTAAAAAGGTAATGAAATGAGGTTGTCAAGTTCTTGATTGATCTTCAGTGATTTCTGTTCTATTTTGTTTAAGACAAGCAGGCAAATAGAAATGAATGCAACTATGTGCTAATTTGAATTGGACATGTTTAAACGTCAATGCTGAAATAATTAAAATGTTGTTCTGAAGATGAAATACCGGAATCCATATGATTTTGATATGTACTCATTTGATTCAATAATGTACTGTTCAGGTATAATTTTCAATATGTTTATGGGGTGTCTACTGGAAGCAGAGGGATGGGCAGAGTGAGTGTAGGTACCCAATAAGGAAATATTGGCAGTCCATTTTTGTCATTGGTTCATGCAGAACTTCTGCCTGTACCTTCACTGCAAAATCACTGACAAGTGAGTAGATAACCTAAACCTAGAGGAACTCATTTTCGGTTGCAAAAAGAAGCTATGTGTTGTGTTTGGACATGCATTATTCAGGTGCTGTTTACTTGTTTGTTGCAATTTTTGGTGCACATGAGATATGTTTTAGACACAACTTCATGTTTGCCTGCTACCAAGTGCCTCATTCAACACTTGAGTCTGATAATAATGGGTATGATTCCTGAGGTGCTTCAAAATGAATATTTTTAACGTCCCTCTCCCTTTTGTCAACCCCTAACTACCATAACCACAGCAGATGCTATGGATAATAGTATTAGACATTCCTCTTGGGATATGAAAATCTGTCCATGACAGTTGTATGATATACACGTGTAATTCTTGGCATCCAGATTAAAAGAACTTGTTTGGTTTGCATACAAAGAGTATCATATCATTACGCAGCTTGAGGGGGAGAGGTGGTTGATTCAGTAGAAGTTGGTCTTCTGGCAGTTGTATTCCTGCTCCCTGAGTTTGGAGACACACCGTGAGCATGTGTGGATGGGGTCATGTTGGCAGAGGTTCATTTCTTTCTTGGCATCCAGCAGAGCAGTTGATTCCACCTCATCCATGAACTTGTTTCGACTCATCTCAGGGGAGGTGAGACCTGTAGAGCACTTGTGGTACACAAGTGGGTTGCATTCTGGTGGTGGGCATGGCACAAGCTGAAAGTATGAGCCAGAAATTTATTGGTGGAAGTCAAAGGAGATATTGTATGAAGTGGTGATGAGTTTTGTGTAAATCGACTGTAGTTTCAGAAGATCTGTAGGGTGGCCGAAAAGTCTTGCATCAATGGGTGAATACAATAAGAAATAATCCCATGGGTAAAACCTACAAAATATTTTCAATGTGGTTCCCACCAATGTCAAAACGTAACTGTAGGTGTGTTTTCATGTTCTGTAGATTGCGGGACACCACGTCTGGGGAAATGGTGCAGCATTCTGCAGCAATACGCTGATGCAGATGATGCGTGTCCCTCATCTTCACAGTGTAACACTTTGGATTTCAGAACATGAAAACATGCCTGCAGCTATACAGGGTCTCCACAATGAACCTCCCTAGTTTCAAAGAGCGATGAAAAATATAAATACGGAAGCATATGAGGTTTTGGTTATTTCCATGGTCTGGAGATGTATCAAATTTTATTCTAAATTTTTGGAACTGCATATGTGATGCGGTGGTGCTCCTGTGGGGGAAGATGCAAACATAGCATCTACAGAGGGAAAAATTCAAGTTGTGTGGTGGTTAGCCGAACTTAATTTGATCACAGGAGTTCTGGACAAGCTGAATATTTCGCATTTCCACAACTCAAAGCAGAGTCTATGCAACTTTTTATATTTTATATTTTATATTTTATATTTTATATTTTGTTTAAATTAGATTACCCCTTGATACAGCCATAAACCGTTTTAGGGGGGTGGGATACCACCATCAGTTTTCAAGTGTTTTTTTACAACTTTTTCTTCATTCTCTGGTGCAAGGAAACGGACATTGGGAAAGGATAGGAATTGTTGGGGAGGGGACACTTGTGCAGGTGCAATGTCATGAAACCTTTGGGCCATGTGCAGTCCCCCAGGAGGCTAGGTTGCCAGACACCTCCAAGGTGCAGGTGAGAGACCCTCCCGATGCAGGTGAAAGGAAGTTCCCCAGGCAGGGATCAAACCTGGGGCCTTTCACTCAGCAAGCCGAGACGTTACCATCTTGGCCACCACAACTCCCCAGAGTCTATGCAACTGAAGTGGACAGACCAAATAATGACATGTCCTCCATCACCCCTGACATGCTGGAGAGAACCTTGGGGGAGGGAGATTTTCTATCTTGATACTAAAGGAGCAATGGTGGAAGGCTACTTATTTTTTTACATAAACTTGATGATTGTCCCTTCTCATTTGTACAATTTCGATGCCATGATCCAGTGACTTATGTAGTAGTAGCAAGTGAACACTAGGGAGGTTCATTGTGGTCACCCTGTAGTGTGAATTGTGACATGGGACAGAACTTTTCCGCCACTCTGTACGACCACTTAAATAAAACAGATCATTAAGCTTGGTCGCATATATTTACAAGGGGTGTTTCCAGGATGGTTTTGGCCATGAATTGCTGCATTGGTGGTGTGAAGCCATTCAGGTGGCCAAAACCATCTTTAGGTTTGCATGTACCAGAAGCAGATTTATTCTAAATGGCTTGTAAAACAGTTTTCAGGCCTGAAATTCGTTGATACATGATCCCAAGTACACAGGATATTAATACATGGGCTGTTTCATAAGTCATGGTGCATATTTTTAAATTCAAAAACAATAACACATTCGGAGATGACTTTACTAAGTTTTGAAACTTCGGTGATTGCAATATTATCTGGTATATAGATGTCGCCCATATAATTATCGCCGGGGAGGGGAGGGGACGGGACGGGACATTGGAACTCTGTCTCAGTGAGGGCAATAGTTTCCTTCAATGGATTGTGGATGGCGCATGGCTATGGTCATATTGCTCTGACTTGTCCCACACTCGAAAGCAAGCTCCCATGTCCATCAGCAAGTGTCCTGCATGCAACATTCAACAGCTCCAAGCGCGTCAGGCTGGGGCTGTCTTAGGGCGATGGTGTGGTGGGGGTGTCACGGTTCCCTTTTATTTTCCTGCCCCCCTTGTGATATGGGCGACATCTATTTACCAGATCAAATAATTATTGTAATCTCTGGGAGCTTCAAAACATAGTAATGTTCATCTCGGTATGTGTCACTGTTTTTGAATTTTAAAATATGCGCCATGACTTATGAAACAGTCCATGTATCTATGGAGTCACTCAGCATGCTCTTGTATGAGTAAAAATGCTACTTTAAATAATAACATTCCACCAAGTAGATGTTTGATCTGAAGTACAACCATTTGAGGAGCTCTGGAACAGAGAGGTCTGTGTCATAATGGGTTAGAATGGGATATACATATATTTTTTCCTTCTTTGCTGTTTATACAGATCACACATTTGGAATTGTTAGTGGGAATCAATCTATGAGTGCCACCAACTAGCTAGTGTTCTACTAGACATGAACTTATAACACACAATATAACACCACCATCATGACATTTCCCTGTAAGAGGTAGTCGGTGATGAAGGAAGACTCAAGTTAACTCCACATATGAAATAAATTAAAACTGATAAAAATAAAACTATAACTACCTGTCCCCTCCCCCCAACCCTGGCATCTCCGATGATGGACAGGGTGGCAGATACCCTGAGTTACCATGTGCCGGCCAGCAGGATCCTGTCCGGCCACTCCAACACCCTGGCTGCCCAGTCTACTTCACTCCCTCCTAAGTTATGGCATGCAGGCCCTACTTCGCTGCGTACCGAGCTTCGGGGCTTTCCCCGCCCACCCGATCCCGTGGCCGCCTGGTGTGTGTAATTGTCTATGTGAATGCTCCTGTCGTCATCTGTGTACCTCCTTCCTCAGTACTCACCCCCATTAATTATAACCTACACCATTTATGCCTATCTAAACACTGGAGCAGGTTGGTGTAGGGGATAAGGAGCCCGCCTGCTAATCAGGATGTCCTGGGTTCGAATCCCGTGGCCAGCAACCCTGACCATGGTTTTCTGTGGTTTTCCACGGTGTCCCCCCCCCCTCCAGGACAATTCCAGGGTCGTTTTCGTAAAAATAGGCCACAGCCGCTTCCTTCCTTCCCTATCCCTGGTCCCATCCAATGGTGGTAATCCACCCCCCTAAGGGTGAAAACGGCTGTAGCACAGGGTATGATAAATAAAACAAAGAAATTATGCCTATCTAAACAAGCACCCTTAGCCTCAGACATGTCCATGGTCCTCTTGACACATGACCATCTCAGCTTAACGCTAGCAACACTTATGCTTAAGACACTTATATTACCTCATTAAGTAGGATTTATAAACATTTCAAGAAAAGGGCAATGAAA
This sequence comes from Catajapyx aquilonaris, assembly GCA_000934665.2. Taxonomy (NCBI): domain Eukaryota; kingdom Metazoa; phylum Arthropoda; class Diplura; order Dicellurata; family Japygidae; genus Catajapyx; species Catajapyx aquilonaris. The sequence continues at coordinate 20,488 of KZ538307.1, forward strand.
TATATTTTATGAAATTAGAACATGGACTCACTTTTGTCGGGAGGATGGGAAACCTGGGTGCCCTGTAGTGGTCATGTGTGGTGCTGAGGTACAAAGATTTTGGCTCAGGTTCATACTTGTGGGTGAGAACTTTTCCTTCTTCATTGGTTCGATCCACATCAGTGTGGCAGAGTGAAAATGTGTTGACCACGCTACGGCGTTCGGAATAGTCTCGCATGGACTTAATGTGGTGGATGCCCTGCTCCATGGCTTCCTGTGTTTGATCGAAGGTACACTCATTATAATCAGGGTACTTGTGATAATCTGAAGGAGCTTCATAGCACATTGTTTATAGGCCAATTAATCTACTTACACGAGTAGTTGGGGTGGGAATGTCATTGTAGAGAGTCCCCCAGCGATGGTAACTGGCTCGGAACTGGTTGATCTCCGGGGCAGTTTCTGCATCATAGTCTTTTGGGTAAGACTGCCTCACAACATGCCTGGAGAGAATTTTATGTTTCAAATTTGCTGTGTTCTGTATGTTGTGTAAGTTAGTTAACATCCATATCAGTAAAAACAATCCAGAAGCTAATAATTTCCACCCACTTCTGTCACTTCACCATCAAGTTTGGCTTTGAATTACACAAACACCATTATTAAGCCTGTTTATTAGGCTTTCAAGAGTAGCCTATATATTATTACCCTCAAAACTTGCACAAAGGTGTAGAAGCAATTGGAAAAGTTTCAGCAAGAATTTTTCAGATATAAATGCAAGCTACCTTATGAAGCATATAAGTGCATAAGTGTTTGGTGCACACATTGTTAAAATAAGAACAATATTAAGGAAGATTTTGGAAAAGGTTTGAAAGGTGGGTGTTTATTAAAGGATTCTACAGTGTCCTGTATTGAATGCCTGTCAGATTCCCACCTACCACTCACATTGAAAGTACCTTACCATAAACTGTTTAAGACCCGTGGGTTGTATTTCATGTCGGGACTCCTGAGGAGGAGGGTCCCTGGCCTGTCTTTGTAACATGGAGCTGGTATCATGGTTTCTGCTACTCTTCTAACCCACGTTCCGTCACACTGAACCACACAATTAATTGAAACTGGCCTTGTCAACAAAGTCAGTTGTTATAGAAACCAAATAAGGATATATTATGCTAGAGTACGTATCCTTATTTGGTTTCTATAACAACTGACTCTGTGCAGGATGGCCACAGAACAGTACTGTCATGTGCAAAAAGTAGGTGCATGGTTATAAAATGGGGTTAACGACATGAGTACACAACGAATTTGTACTGTGCCCTATTAAAGGTGGTTGCCATATTAGGGTAATACCACGTAATACCCACTTGTTGCTTGTAAGAGTACTTTCTGTCAATTTTCTCTGCCAGACATACTCTGGCATGCTCTGGCACATCAGTACTAACCCAAGGTAAAGGCCATGATGAAACAAACACTGGAGTTCTGATGACTGTGCAGCCCGAGGATACATCTGGCCGAAACACATTCGTTTGACAGATAGTAAGTGGAACAGGGCCAGCTTATCCTAAAATACTTAATCAACTGAAACCTTTTTTTGTGGGGTAAGATCATCTCAACCACTCAATTGGAACAACTTACATGAATGTAGCAAATTATAAAAAATAGATTATGCTGAGTGAAACTCATGGTCTTGAAATTAGACATTGAATTTATATTAGGTAATACATGAAAATGCCAAGAAAGAAACTGGAATAAATTCAATTATCAAGAACTGATTCAGCTCTTGGTCATTTTTAAAGGGTACAAAATGCAACGTGTAGTACAAAATATAAGTTTATGATCCGTATACAATGGCAGTTGCAAGGGGAATTATTTCTATACTGAAAGGAGGTTGATATTGCTCTGATTTCCTTCAGTCCTTTTATGTGATGGTGGTCTTCTTTTGTATTTCCTTCCGGTTCATTTTTAAACCCCAGTTTGCTATTTCTTGGGAGTTTTTGCCCTAGCTTCAGACATTTTGGGTTTTCCTTCCTTTGAGATTTTGGGACCCGGTTTGGCTGGTTTCTTTTCAGCTTGCTTCTTTCTGGAAGAACTTATCTTTCTTCGCACAGATGCCATGCTACCTGTGGCTGAGGTGGTTCCATGGAGTGTCTCTTGTTGCAAGGCATCCCTCTCCTGCTGCACGAGCCGCTTGTGACGCCAGATTTCCTCCTGCTCATAGTCTACCTTGGTACACTCCCAGATTATGTCACAAAAGTCCAAGAAGTTTATCTGAAACAATGGGTAATTGTAATGTAACTTGCTGAGAAGCTTTATTTTCAGAAATTAATATGAACAGCCACATGGGGCACTATATGCAATATTAATTCTGGGAAGGGTTGATTTCACTGCAAGCAATGATAAGGTGTATATTTTTTGGTATTTGCATGCTATAGCTAATCATCAGTCATGTGTTTCAGTGTTTGTGTGTACTGGCACTGATATTGAATTACTTTACTACACGTATGGGTATGTGCCACATTGCAGTTATTGTGAAAGAATTGTGGTCACTAGTTCCATGCTGTCAACCTGAAGAAAGACGTCAAAGAAAATATTTTGGGGAAAAAGTGAAATGTAAAATGGGAAATATTTAAATAGTTAGAATGAGGCAGATCTAAAAGCCATCATATGTCGAAGGCCAGTATACTGTTAGTACTGAAGTCAGTTAGTCTTGTACCTCAAACTCCATGTAGAGATCTGTCCCATCTGGTCCGCCAATAATGTTCGGGTAAAGTTTCCTCATCTCCTGCACCAGATGATCTACTCTGACGTACTTGAGCACTCCATCTAGGTTAATCGGTTTCACCTGAGGACACTTGTCCTTCTCTGCCAGCACTTGTTGCACTGCATCATCAATGGTTGTGGTCACTTCTGCATGGGCCGTATCCATTAGCCTCATCTCCTCCTCATGTTCAGCAATAGTCTTCCCTACTATCCGGCGAATGAGGTCTCGTGCAGCTATGGGTGCCCCATTGGAATTCCCACATGCACAGAACAGCTCGTACATGAGTAACAGAGGTGGAAGACCCTCTCGATGCCACGGCTTTTCATCACCCCACCACCACGACCTGGCATTTTCCGCAGCGACTTCCGCATCTGCGGTGTATGGTGGCTTAGGAGGTGCCCTTCCACTATAGCAATTGGGGAGCACATCTTCCTCAAGGAGAGTTCGTAGGGCCTTGGCCATTTTGGGGATATATCGAGTGATCCTTTCTTCTTCGTTCTCATTTTCATTCTTCTTCTCATTTTCTGATGCCTCTTGAGAGACCGTTGGAGGGCAAGGGTCCCAGTAAAGGAGCAAAGCTGCAGTACACAAGTACTCCAGAAATTGATGGAATGCCAACTCCTCAAATGGGTTGTGATTCAGGCCACCCACTATTTTGGCTGTAAATGTATAAGAAAAGCACACATCATAAATACAGTTTTGTACAATTCACCTCTTGGGCCCTCTTTAACTTACTGTACTTCACTTCAAGTCTTGATGGGGTGAGGCGCTTCTTTTCCAACTGGGCTTCCCTTGCGATGAGCCAACAACCCATCTTGGTCATGGTGCTGACACCATCCAATGGAGGTGTGCATTTCCCACTTCCCAGCCAAGCATACCGGTTGTACACATCCCTGAGCTTGTCCACATACTGCAGCACCATTTTGCCCATCCAGATAGACTCTTTCACAAGTTCGGGTTCATCCTCTTCTCCCAGAAAGTGGGCCAAGAACACTTTCCAGTCGCAAAAGTGGCTTGAGACATGGAAGGGCACCACTTTCTTTTCCTGGTTGCACATCAACTTGTCAACACGAAAGAGGCCCGTGAACACCATTCCGTTAGGAGTGGTGTAGGTGCCTGACCCTTGACGCAAATTGTTGCACCACTCTCCCTCGTATATGGCTCCTGAGGAGTACCTCATAATTCCAAACCCATGCCTACATCCGTTGAGCCACTGCCCTGTGTAGGAGGTGCGGAAGGTCTGGGCCATTGGGAGGAGAGTGGGCACATACCACGTGTGCTTCCCGTAGCCGTTGGGTTTGCCATGCCCCCACTCCCCAGCGTAGCTTTGCATCACCTGGAAATGGGACGGAAACGATCAATTATGTTGTCCTCAGATTTTCCCTTCGTGCCATAGGAAAAGCAGTGCAAAAAAGTTCATGTAGGCTTGAATCGGCTATCTAAAATAGGAAATAAATAAAAACGAATGTCCCAGGAAATGTTTCAAAAGGGAGGAGGCAATTTCATAAAAGTTCCAACTACGCGTACATTAAATACGGGTTTAAGGTAGTCTCTCACTCTCTAGGCACGTGTGTACTGTACAACATAATTCATCTCCTTCCTTCAGAGATGACGCTGCCAACAGTGCCCAGAACTGTCGCCAAGAAGTATCCCATCGTAAATTTTGGTTCCCGAGTGCTCTGCTCCTCATTTCCAACCTTCTGACAGCAACTGCGAAATATCTCACATCATGTTGTCCTTCTCCTGTCCATCTCTTCTGCTTTTATCACGAGAGATTTTTATCGGGCGAATTCCTTTCACGGAAGAAAGGACTGTGCAGTGTAAACTTCATCTCATATCAAACAATATTAATATCCCGCATTTTTTACTTGCTGTGTAGTATGTAACCTACCTTCTTTATACGTGTAGGCCTATAACAATAATTATTGTCTTGCTACTCCAGTATGTGAATAGGGAATTGTCTTTTTGTTGTGTGCATTAACAAAAGTACAATCGTGGCAACCTCTAGGAATAACGGCCCTTTCATAATAACTGTTGCACCACATTCTTTGGCACTTCGCAAGTCCTGTGCATGCAACTGATTTATCTGTGCAAGTACAGTGTCGTCTTTCCCTGCTTCAACGTGCCGAGACATGTCATACCCTTGCATCATGCCTTGCATGACGGAATTCAATGTGTAGCGAGAGAGTGGAAGTAAAGTGCATGAGGTTAAAATCCGCCAGTTCTTTTTTACTGGTCAGATGTATAGTAAAATAATTGCACTGTTGCACTTTTGAGAGCGTTGACGCCACACACGGCCGGGGTGGTGTATACTCCCCACTTTTGTAACGAGTTGTGCATTATTTATACTTGAGGAAACAACTTGTTGGAAGCAACATTCTGTTAAATAAATGCATCCAATAATACGTGTACTTACACATCCGTTCTTGTCTTTCCAGATCATGGTTCCTCTCCCACACTTGATTCCTTCTAACCAGTGCCCCCTGAAGACATTTCCAGTTTTGTAGTGCCGCTCACCCCATCCCTGCCTCATCCCGTTCATGAGGTAACCATCAAAGTAGTCTTGTGGTCCGTCGTATAATATTCTCCCCTGAAACAGGATTCAATAATCTTCATATCCTGTAGCTTCTACACTGCGAATGTTTCTCATGACGTTTCACTAACCTTCCCGTGTATCTTCCCGTGAGACCAATCCCCCGAGTATCCCCGTTTGTGGTCCTTAGTCCTGAAGGTCCCAAGACCGTGTTTGAGCCCATTGAGCACTACACCCTTGTAAGTACTGTGGTCATCCCACCTGTAGAAGCCACATCCGTCAAGTTGGTTGTAGTTGAGGTCTCCTTCGTATATGATCCCGTCATCCCACTCCAGTCGTCCATTCCCGTGCATGTACCCATTGACAAATGTACCCTCGTAGTACAGGCCAAGTCCGTAGTCCACACGAGCCCAGCCGTGCAAGTAGTTGTTCTCTAGCACCCCGCAGTACCTGGAGGAATATGCAAGTGTTAACTTGGGTTCAACAAGTTCAGTATAGCCGTGAACTCTGACCTGGGGATCGTGTGCGGTGCGAGTTCCATCACGAATTTGGGCGGCAATCTCGGGGCCGGCGGTAGGTCGGATTCGGGTGTCACTTCAGGTATCAGCAAGCTAAGGGTAAATTCCAGGGAGGGGCTCCTCTCTTTGATCGCTTCTTCGTCCTCTTCTCCGGGGTGGGCAATGGACATGAGCGATCCATCTTCGTTCTCTCTGCCTGACCCAGTACCTCTGCCTGTTCGACTGGTGACGCTGCCGCGTGGATCTGATGTCTGTCTGCCCTGCTTCTTTTGTGGTTTCGGTTTCGGCCCCATTTTGCCTCTGTGTGGTTACCAAGCAATCGACTATGGTGGTTGATCAACAATGGTTTTGCATTCTTTCGTCTGCTGGGCCCGTCACTCCTGACTGCAACAGGAGATTCATATGTCATTCAGAGATCTCACGGTTAGTATGCCACCTGTCTTTTGCATTATGCTTCATTGTTTTCATTAGAAGTCATATAGTGATATTTCAATACTGATTTCTGCATATGGAAAGAAAGCTTAACGTAACTTGGTACGGGATGAATCGGTGGACAAAAAACAACAAGCTGGTCTTATCCACCAGAAGAAAACTTTGGGAAGGCCACAGAGCGATTCTGAAATTAGCACCTTGTAGAATCTGATTTCGCCTTTCCATCACAGTGTCAAACGCGTCTAGTCGGTTGGAATTGAGAAAACAGGAGGAGTGTTTTTGCAAGTATAAAGGAGGTGGCAGCAGGCCGTATGCCAAAACTGGAATCTGGAATGAAGGCTGCTGGGTGCACAAGGTGGGGAGGGGGGGGGAGGGGTGTGGCTTTATGTTTGTTTGTGTGATTGGGCCAAGGATTAAAGCTGAGCACCGCCAAGGCATGCCTTGGACACTTATCTCCATGCAACAGCTGCTGCACAGGAATGGTCCACTTTAGACATAACTTCGTGTCGTCGCTTGGCTTTAACTCCACGTTGCATCACACGCATTGTTGGAGTCCACGCAATTGCTTTTGTAGGTTTTAATCAGTCCCAGATATTCCCATCTATTGATAAACATTTTTTTGGTTACATTTTTGGTCAGCTCTGAGCAACGATGCAGTGGCCTTCGTACAAGGTGCCAAGAGCGGAGGAGCCTGCTGGTGTCATCATAGTGAGGTTTGACAATGTCATGGTGGAGCGTACTCAAATCAAGCACGTGTTCCTCGTCAATAGTCGCACAGTGAGTCCATCTTCTAAGACCATGCTGCATCACCATAATGCGCACAATTTCATATGGTGCCAGGCGTTACAGTGAGGCTGAGGCATTTTTTGCATGCTTTTGTCCCCCCCTTTTTTGCAGGGCGGAGCTTGCAAAATAAGAGCAGTGAGGACCTTGAGGGGGGCGAAGGTTTTCGGGGGGTTGCATGAAGAGAGAAGGCCGGGACAGCCATCTCTTTTTAGCTGTCTGCATTTTGCTAACAGGAACATGTCTCTCATTTCAGACCTTAATGGGGACGATGGAGATTGCATTTTGAGGGTACATATAGTAACAGATGGCCTATTTGTCTGGATAGGGAACTTAGCGACATTCCAAAATGCAGGTGCACATATATTTTTTAAAAAAATTACGGGGAGTCCGGTGGTTAAAAATGAATCACAGGGTGGCAGAAGAGAGGTAGAAAAAATGGAACATCAGAAGTGACTCCTGCTTGGCTCTCCTTCTTTGATACTTGGCAACACTAGTGGGGCTTTAGGTTTGGTTATGTGGAGGCCAGAATAGTGCGCAGTGTGGAGTGAGAGGTGGCGAGAGGTAGGGGACACACTTACGTGTTGCTATAGTGTTTTGGCCGCTTCTCCCTCAGATGTGTGTGGTGGTCACATGACCAGGTTGTTTTTACAAAAAAGTCTGGAGGATACAGTCTGCTGTTTCCAGCCATTCATGATAAAGTAGGGTACACTGCACTGGGTGTTTGCGACCGAAATATGCTTCCTTGCTGTTGGCCTCTGAAGATTTTCTATGATGTCGATATACTGTATAGAATAAAGTATTTTGGGGAATACTGAAATCGACCAAATAATATAAAATTTAGCACGGACAAATAAAACCATTAGCGTAAAAATGGCACATTTTCTAACTACAAAAAAGAGGGACTTGTGCCTCAATGGGACTATCGAACAAAAGTCTAATTAACATGACAACCGAAGAGATATAGCGATTCTAATTATAGCGGAATACAACGTTGACCTGGGGAGACCTACATTCGAGTGCAATCTCTTCCGCTTAAAAAAACATCCTTGAAATCCTATAGAATATGTAGAAATCTCTCGGAATTCCCTACAAAATTCTTCGAATGATGGTCTTCTCAGTTCCCTATAGAAGTAGCTGTTGTGTCACCCCACTGTGTAGCACCCAAGCCCACGACCATGGTGCGTCACATAATTATACTCGCACCTGCACCTCCTGAACAAAAGGGGACGTAGTGGTGTATGGAAAGCATATCTTCGACAGCATGCAGTGCACGTGCCAGAAAAGCATGGCCTCGAAGCACGTCCACCCACGCCCCAGTCTGTAGCACCGCCATAGTTAAAGGGGGGGCATTCCCCCGTTTGACAATGCGTCTTCGAGACTTGCCAACGTTTTGCTGGGTGCAAAATCTTGGCATCGGCGCAAATGGTTTCGCGGGTAAAGAAGTAAATGTCCGACGCTTGTTGCTACGACGGTATGTGGCGTAATCGGCAAGGATCGACTCAAACGACGAGGCGGCTTCCGTTGTGGTAACGCGTCATGCCTTAGTCCCGTTTGACTAAAGAGGAAACAAGTGAATCCCCCATACCTTTTTCTTAACCCCCCCCCCCCCTTCCTCCTGATGCTTTTTGTAATCAGAAGCTCCTGGCAAAGACACAAGCGCTTCTTCCGGGTGTACAGTCTCGCCTCGAAGAAGCAGCTTTGACTAATGATGTGACGTCGCGTTTCTTCACTCGTCTTCCGGACGCGCGCCCAAAATGCTTCCAGCTAACTTTTTTTTAAATCCTCTCCGGCCCGGCTTATAAGCATAAATATTAAACGTAGTCAGGTGTGGAGGTAAGATAGTGCAGGTGGCGCCAAAGACAGAGTTATGAAGTAAACAAATTCATCAAGGGCTTGGTTGGTTGGGTCTGCATTGCTTGGGTGTGGGTAATGCTTGGCATGCTCTTGTCTAGTTTTTGCAATTCGAAGCTTGTCCTCTTTTTACGTTCTGTATGCGGGTAATTCTCATTTTTAAACAAAGATTAATTAATAGGAAGATATTTAGGAAGTTTGGAGTGTATAAAATGAGGGCAGGCACTAATAGTTGTTCTTAGAGTGCAGTGAGGGTCTGTTTGTTCTTATCATACTTTGCTGCTGTCAAAGCCAAGCCGAAGCTGTAAACATCGGTGTGCGCGGAGAGCTTTGCGTTGACTCTTTAGGATATCCTTTGGGTAAGATTACTTCTGGGGCTGAGGGTAATGAAGTGGTTGCCAAAATATGTCAATTTAAGTTTATGTTGCACAGAGAACACGTGGCGTCTGGTAACTTTTCTTTTTAGCAAAAACAAACAATGGGACGGTTTTTAAACAATATTTCCGATTCCAAAGAAAACGTATAGTTGTACGTGTTAGTGGCGACGTTGTGACTATAAATGTGATTGCAAAATTACAAAGAATTTGATACATACACATGTATAGGGTAGGATACCAAAGGTGCATGAATTTAGCCCATTCATGTTGTTGTATATTTATGACTCATACGCATGCCACGTTTCCACAACTTGCAGATGAAACGACTTGTAAATCCATAGTGCTAAGTATTTCTGTAGAGAAAAGCAATTAGCAATGAGTAAGGAGTGTGAATCCAAAATGGATACTGCCCGAATACTTATGGCCTATGGCCAGCGGCATGATGGGTAACATCTGAGCGGTGACATGCGCTCTGAGTTAACCATTCTGGCATTCTTCTGATCTCGAAAGTCAGATGATACAGATGGTCGCCTTGCTGAGAGTCAGGCCAATTCACGGTCCAGAACTTGTGATTATGCAGATTTAACGGATTTTGTCAGTCACTAATGAATGGAGCAATGAAGAATTGCAATAAATTAGGCGCGCATGGTTGTAACATGCTATATATCTTAAATAATTGCTCAGGGAAAATGCCTTCTTGACAATAATGCTTGGTAGTAGTACGTAGATGTATTTTTAATGACATTTTTATTTTCCTCACATTTGTGCCAGGTTGGAGATTGCCTTGATATACACTACAGTATGATTCCATTGTACTATACAGTATGATTATTTGGCAATTAAATATAATATGTACACAGTAATAATAATATAATATGATAGGTAATAGAACCCTGCCTGTGTTTCAGAACAATGGGGACATATGTAATAGTAATACCACACTCTCAACTACAATATTGGGGTCATCCACTGAATGCGCCGTAGAGCAGGTAAAGTCAGCACACAACATCAGTCATGCAGCGCCAATGCAATGAACAAGCAATGGTGTATGATGCACAATAACAGCCCCAAGTGTACTGTACATGGAACTTGTACAAATATTTCCCCTAGTCTTTGTCACTCCTTCACAATGTTGTGAAACTTCTCCACACATTTAGTTATCTCTGCTTCCTGGCAAATGTATTGCAGAAGCTGCATTTTTTGAAGAGGCGGTTTCCAAGAACGTGCTATTAATGGTGGCCACACTTACGCTCTCATTATCAGTTTTCCCCCCTTTTCATACTTAAAGTTTTTTTTAAAATCCCACTCGAGGCTCATATCCTGCACTATCCGAAGAGTTAAAACCGTTCGACACCCTTCGGCGTGAAGCGAAAAGAAGATGAAGTGTACTGGCCCCATTTTACTCCTCTCCTGCGATGCCTGCAAAAATAGGGTCCCCCCCCCCTCTCTACATATCCCCTGCCTTCCCTTCCTTACACACCACAACACTAGTGGTCCCGGAGCCTGCTAAAAATTCGGCTTCCATCTTCTCTCATCCCCCCATCCCCAGCCGTGTCTGCCCCCACACAGCCCACTCTAGACTTGGCCTAGGTATACACCCCTCTTTTGCTATTCTGGGAAGCCAGCTAGGCATTCCAGGCCTGATGTTGAAGCTAGAAGGAAGGAGAAGGTGGAAGGAGGATGTACCTGATCGACGATAGAACCTGCGAACATCGATATGGAAGGAGGAGGAAGAGGAGGAGTCTGATGTACAGGTGCTGCTCTTGCTACATACTTATCATGCTCACGGGGATCCTGACCCGGAAGCACCACCAGGCACCTCAAGTCTAGTCGAGTGAGTGTCGTGCCATGTATCTATTGATGTTTTTTTTTCTTTTTTTTTCTGAGAAGTATGATTTTCCATGCGATGGGTACTCGAAATGTTGTAGTAGAGTGCACGTTATGGTTGACGTCATTTTTCTGGCGCTTTTGCAGATATGTGCAGCACTCCAGCAACGGTCTTAGCCAGAAACTATTTGTTAGAAATTCATCTTGTACGTTGAATAAGATTTAACTTGTGTGAGTTCTAGGTATGTGGTAAAACCATTTGAAGGGCTAATAGTAAAATATCACATATTCATGAATAGTTCTGACTTCATTGATTTGTCGTACATTATCATTAAATAACATACGACATAAAACTATTAACACTGCAGTGTGCTTGTACTGAGAAGTATATAAGAAAAGTCTATAGTTGGAGTACTTCAGTTAATTGGTACACGACTGGACACAAAAATAGTAGGCTATTCACGTATATTTCGTAACGTTGGGGTGGTGAAACATTCTGGAACTGATTTTACGTTCTTTTTTCCGGAGTGATGTGCAACTCAAGTGTTGAAATAGGAGTGCAATGCAAAAAGTTACACATGATGAAAAACATATGGGGTTGATACCAGTCTATGCCACATTTTTGCGCCTTTTAGATCAAACCAGAGTTTGATAACAAAATTTTTGGAAACGTAGCATTCCGCTTCGTGAGTAACTTACCACTTTTGTCTAGGCATTCTCACGAGCCTTCTCATAAAACTCATGCCGCATTTGTTATTTTAAGTAGGCCTATAGAGTACCAATAATCCAACAAACCAAGTTCCGCATTGTTGAGGATAATTTTTCTTGTGGCTTGATTCAGATCGAGACCGGTACACTCTGTCCGGATCACGACCCGCTGGAGCAGATTGGATGGGAGACCTACCATGGTCAAGGAGTGAATCCTCGTGTCGTGGCCCTAGTGTTCTTCGTGTGACACATGGATGTGTGGTGGTGGTGGTGGCACCTCCCCTTCCTCCTGATGGCGTTGGGTACCACGTACTCTGCCCCACCGGACAGTCCCGACCAACCGCAGACAACGCGAGCCCCTGGAGAAATGATATCTCTTTGCCACAACTTCACCAACGGAAACGACGACCTGTACGAGTTCTACTCCCCAAACTACCCCGGGGAGTACCTTCCGAACATGAGCTGTCACAAAGTGATTACAGCCCCCGAAGGCCACGTGGTCAAGGTGATCTTCATGGACGCGTTCAACGTGGAGCTGAGCGAAGGATGCCAGTACGACTACCTCGAAATTAAGGACGGTAACTCGGGTTCGGCTGTGGAGCTGGCACCAAAGTTGTGCGGACATGAGTTCCCGGATTTCATCCAGAGCACGGATCGGTACATCTGGCTGCATTTCCACTCGGACAGGGAAGTGGGGTACACGGGGTTCAAGGTGCGCTACGAGTTTGTGAGGATTGAGACCACCAAAATGCCGTCTGTGGAAGGGTGCAGGTACACCGTCGAGGGGTACTCTGGGAACATTTCCAGTGAGGATATCAACGGGTCGATGATACTGTTCACGGAGGAGACCAACGCTCCTCTGGACTGCATATGGACCATTCAGGTCCGCGATGGCTGGCAGGTCAGGCTTAAGTTCTTCCTCTTTAAGCTGCAAAAGCCCAACGAGTGCCAGAACAATTTTTTGCACTTGTACGAGCAGAAGGAGGAGGTGACGGACCACATTGTCAAGTTTTGCGGAACCATTGCTGAGAGTAAGAGCAGCACGTCCAACGCGATGCAAATGAGATTCTTTGCCACGAAAGAAGCACTTAAGTCAAAATTTGAGGTGAGATCTGAGGTATTGCCAGGTGGGAATGTTTGTATACACTGCGGCCATTACCAGCTGTCACCGACACATCGTTCCTATCGTTACACAGTCCCTTGGAGAGATCCTGTTTCCTTTGTAATGACTGGCTTTAGTTATGCGGTCTTTATGAGGAATGTCCGTGTCGATATTCGACTATTTGGCACCCAAGGGGTTAACCACTTCGGTTCTCCGGTATACACCTGCAGTGGTACTCCCAGGTACTCCTTAGGTACTTTACTCTTTGGTACTCCTGGGTTCTCTTTGAATTTGGTACTCCAGTGTACACTTTACAGTCTAGTGGTTAACCCCTTATTACAGAGGGTCAGGTTACGGATTACGCGAGGAGCGAACTTTGCCATCATATCATGTAGTCATAAATCTTTCTGAGAGATAATATTTGCAGTTTATATTTGGAATACATTTTTAATAACTCCAAATAGTGTGTGCAATAATGCATTTTTGTTTTTTTGTGGTTTAATTTCTCACTGACGAGTTATGATATTCGAATGCTTTGCTTGTGGCATTATAGGTTTTCTAAGAACGTCGGCGACAGCTAGATACAAAGCAGCGTATACACAGTAGTATGTAATACGAGTATTGCAATTTGTATTTTAAAGCAATATTTTAATCACAATGTGTCCAAGTTGTTAGTTGATGGATCATGCTACAGAACGCTTATTTTGATGTGCGTCTACTGGCACAATTAATTTATTGTTATTGTGATTTTTGTGAAACTGCTGATATATACGAGTTTTATTTCCCATTGTGCACTTTTAAGGGTCAACATTATTTTATTTTATTCATATATACATTACACATCACCTGAGGTGGTATGTCTATGTTTAACTGGAATTTAGCAAGCACTCATTTTAGTTATTTGTTATTTGGGCTTATTTTAATACCGTACACTTTATACAGACTAACGAGTAATTGCAAGCCAGGAAAATACGTATAATTTGTGCCCAGTTATTTAGAATGGCGTAGGACCGTATACCACGAATAGAATGACTAGCTTGTTCGCTGTGGTCTCTGGACAGATCGTGTTAGTGTGTGTTTATTCTCAAAAATGTTGTAGGCTATATTACTACATGAATTCACGAACTGAAAAGTGTTAACGCTGTCCAGTCGAAGATTTACTGTGCATATTGTGCAGTCCACCTTATAAAGCATCTCTGACAAATGGGATTACTTGAAGTGAAAAGATGGTCCTACACCAATTTCAGAGGTGTTTTAGGGAGACGGAGTGGCGCCGCGGTAACGCGTGCGCCCACGGAAGTTAAGGTCCCGGGTTCAATCCCCACCCGGGGTTCCCACCTTCTTTCGTGCAGAGTGAGACCGTCTCTGGCTTCGTTTTGGGTGGCGATCCTTTCACATATGCCACCCGGGGGAGTTCACAAAACGGCACATCAACGACATTGCACACGCACTTTGCACATCCCCTCCTACTTACCCTTGGAACACACTAAATACTATCTTAGTATACCGGTTCCACCCAAATGGTGGTATTCCACCCCCCTAAAGGAAATGTAACTCCCAATGGGGTAATGCAAAAAAAAAAAAAAAAATTCAGAGGTGTTTTACATCCTGTACAAGACATTTGTCGACCGAAGTTACTTCATTTTGGTTGGGATTGTGGATAAGACTAAAATAAGGTCGGGGGTCACCTCTGCTTTAAAAACATATAATATGTGGACGACAACATCATGGAACTGCATGGATGTGTCTTACCAATATAGAGATGTGCCATCCAAATGTAATGACACTTATGACAAATCACTGTTCCATTATATTCATTTTCTTTCTCCCTCTCATCAAAATAATTTTAAGGAGTATATATCAGGAGATTACTCTAATTGAGTTTTAAAGTTAATCATCTTTAAAATACTGTGATGATCAGCTTCTACTCATTTGCGTTTATGTCCATGATTATTATTTTCTCTTATCCGATAGTTTTAAGAATGACTAATCTATACCAAGGCTTGGTTTCATATTGTACATAACCATCAGGTCCTATTTATGTCATACGAGTAATTGAAAAACTTATCCATATGCATTTTATGAGCTTTGAAAATCCCGATATGAAAATTATAATGTAGCATTTTTTTTCAACTTGATTTTGCCAGACACCGCCCTGAAACTGAAATTATTTGTGTGTTTTTTTCTGTTGCTCCGAGGTAATATGGGAGGGAGGGAGAGTCCACCTATTGTACGTAGAAATAGGCCAATAGGCACATGCATGAATTAAAATATTTGATGAAAAAGATGTGCAATGATGGTGGCCTAGACAAAGGATATAACCCAAAACATTATGAGATTTATCCTTGGTGCATGCAACCATCATTGCACATTTCACATGATATTATTTTTAATAATACAAAAGTGGTGTGGGGCTCCGAGGTACATATAGTAACGGGTAATTATTTTCGACACTTTTATAGCGGTGTGTAGAACTTTGCAACTCAGTCGATAGAAAAACCGAGTGTCAGCACTTATTTTTCTGCAGAAAGCCAAAAGTAGTACTTTTAATCAGTAACGATTTAAAATTAGGGACTAGCACTAGTTAGTACAGTACTTTTATTCAATCAATGCCTGAGTTGATTCAAAGTTTATGTGGCATGTGGAGTATAAGGTATACTGCATATTATACTGTATATAGTAAGTTATTATTTTAAATCTAACACCTGAACGTTCTGTGCTCAGGACTAAGGGCTGTCAATAGCTACCTTGTGCAGTACATATAATTATGTGATGTTCAAATCTCGCTAGAAGACAGAAGATGTGTTCATTACCTCTTATTCAGCCTTATGTATCAGTCATCAAAGATACAACCTGATGGCTTTGATGTTGGAGCTTTTTAATCCAGTTCATATTGTTTAGAGCTTATCGTGCTAGACAGCGGCACTGTCTACGCGATTCAAAATCTCGCTCATTTCATGTGAACACTGTGAGCGATAACTACGTGCCATGTGATACGATTTTGTGCCACATGAAGTAGAGCAGCACTTTTCATGTGGCACCCTCACGAGATGTGTGTCAGCTCTGTGAATGCCCTCTTTAATAAAGTTATGAGGCACAAGAGGAGTCTTTTCATGAGATTCATCAAGGCACACATATACGCAGCACCAAGTAGAGCTTGCTGACGTACTGTTATGTACACAGCGGTACGCAGTCATATGAGTACATTATGTACTGTATAGCCTTATGGCCAACAGTAAAATAATTACTGGAGCCCATTGAGACATTTGTGCAGTAGTGAAGATAGATCAGATCAGTACAGTATGTTTTTGTTGTCTTCTTGCTGCATTTGAGCATCTATGGTCTACTCCACCTAATTATACTCCGTCTCTTGGCACTTAGGCAGTGCACCAAGCTATACGAGTAAAAATACATTTAGGCCATCCCCCATCCGTGCTATGGCATTCGAATCGACCACTCATTGTGAATGGGAATCTGATGTGCTAAACTAAATACTGTAATAAGCATACTACTCCGTATTACATTACAGTAAAACTATATCGGCTAGGTTTCCTAGAGGCCGCTGTTGAATAACCAAATCATGTATCATAAACAAGTTTGGCAAATCACGTGAGCGTGATTAGAGTAGACTTTTTCATGTTTACGGCTATTGTCCCCATCGTCCGTTACGAGATTGAGACCGAAACTAACAATAACTCATTTTCGGCCAAAAGTGGACTTACCCTCTCCCCCCTTCCTCATCCTACCCCCAGACCGCCCCTTTCCCATTTAAAAAATCTATCCTAGCAAACTCATCTTTTAGACCTTTTTCATCAATCGAAAAAAGTCTTATAGCTCTGTCCGTCCGTCCGTCCGTCTGTTGACAGGTATCAGGGGGTTGGAGGAGGAAGGGAGGCAATGGTGATCTGGCGGAGGGGGCGCGGGCGGTCAGGGGTAGGGGATGGCGGGGGAAAGGGGCGGTGGAGGTAGGGGGCAGCCAGGGGGAAGGTGCGGATAGAGTGAACCCGGAACCCGAAAATCGCAAAAAAGTCTTATACTCGTAGCACGGCTCTGTCTGTCTGTCTGGTCTGGTGGGAATGGGCTGTAAGGGTAGAGGGTGGTGGGGGCAGCCAAGCGGATACCTGTCCACAGACAGACAGACAGACAGACAGACAGACAGACAGACATGGCCGTTCTATAAGACTTTTTTTCTCGAAAAAGTCTAAAACATCGCTACATATTGTTAAGTGCTGGTAAAATGTGTAGTAATCGTATGCAAAATTATCATTTGGTGTAACATATAATATTATATTGTGCTTTACGACTGATACGACATTTCTTGTCACCTTCAGGTGATGTTTACGGCATTCCGCAACAAAAGCAAAGCAACCGAGAACTGCACCGACGACGAATTCGACTGCGAAGACAACACGTGTATCAGTGGAGCTCTGAAATGCGACGGCCCCAAGAACTGCCAGCACGAGTGGGACGAGAGCAAATGCGAGAACAAGAACGTGAAGAGCGACTTCGACCTGGCCAAGACCAGCAACCTGGTCATCCTGATCCTCACCCTGCTAATGGGCTTCGGCATGCTCTTCGCCTTTGGCTTCCAGTGTGTCCGGAAGCTCAGGCAAGACAGGGAAGATATCCAGGAAGAGGTTCGACGCTCCAGGGAGCTCCTGGAGGAAGGAAGCGTCAGGGTGTCGGCTGCAGCCTCGGTACCAGCGCCGGTACCGTCGCAAGAGACGCTGCGCACCACCGGAGGAGGCAGCATGGCCAAGTACACCAACGGGGAAGTGGTGCTTGCGAACAGTTACAGTGCGGGTAACGCGGTGGACCAAGAGGTGACCGTGTACGGAGACTACGAGGAAGACGATGAGGAGGAGGAGCGGTGCGTCGAGATGCGGGACAACGCGTGCCAGACGCGAGACAGCCTGTGGGACACCAACTGGGACGGAAGCACCAAGGAGAGCGTAGCGTCCAAGCCTTCGTCGTCCTCCCCGGCGATACCACCTAGAATACCGATGGGCCGCAGGTTGAGCGAGAGGCCGCCCATACCCACCTCGCAGCAGGCCCACCACCGGCCGTCGCTTCCGACGACTTCGGCGACAACCGCGCCCACCGAACCGCGTACATTCCACGCCGAAGCCAAGATTGAAGTGGCCCCGGGACAGCAGCGCCCGTGCAGTTTAGATTCGAGCAAATCTGCTCCTGACGTAGTCGTCACTCACTGACCTTACCACACACACTACAACAAGTACACTAATAGTGCGGCTTATATTTATGTGCATTTTGCTCAGGTATACACGCAAAAGTTTAGGCAGTGTCGAAGGGGATTGAAAAACTAAGGTCCAACGGTTTGACTCTTTGTGCTTTTCATACAGTACCTGTCCTTACCAGTCTGGAATAAACCCGGGTGTAAACATGTGTCCGTTTTAATGTCCCCCCCTGCTGTGTTGTTTCAGCGCTCTGTGACCTTCACGATTGAGCATGATGGGAAGACACGTCCACTGGACAGGCTGTTCCGGTATGCACCAAACACCGGTGTCATCCCTCCGAAGAGCAAAACTGACATCAAGCTGTCCTACAAGCCTCGCTTTCCGGACATGGAAAACCACGAGTTCTACAAAATCAATTGCAGCACCGGAAATTACTTTCACGTATACCTTTCAGGGAACTGCACTGGTAAGACTCTGACCACCCCACTGTCGCCTTGTAACACCACTGCCTTCTCGACCCACAGGACCACAGGTAGAGTCCCAGGACAAAGTTGTGCGATTTGGACACAACAAAGACGGGTGCGTGACAAGCAGGGTGATCCAGCTGTCCAACTTGTCCGAAACTCCGGCCAACTTCTACTTCGACGTGGACCCCTTGTACAGTGCCTTCCGACTGGAGCCCACTTGGGGCCTCATCAAGCCCGGAAAGCAGCAACGCATAAAGGTCACGTTCCTTGGGAAGAAACCACACGTGTACGCTAGGAAAGTTGTCTGTCTGATTCATTACCAGGTGAGTGTGCATAGGTTACATAGGCCTAGTACCAAGTTAACTGGATCCGGTTCTGTCCATGTTGACATGCAATAAGATGGCCTACAAGTTTGCATATTATTGCTCTCATACGTTACGTCGTATCTAGACAGGGTCCACTTTACTTGATGTGCAATAATGGCTCTAGTGGGCTTGGCCTGATAATCTCCTGAGTAATAAACAAATCAAACCATAATTGATCATCTTGACATACACACTTCTTGCAGCCACCTATTTCCTTCCACTTCGTGTATACCAATACGAAAAAGTTGCTTCTGGATAGAATAGTCATCCCAGTTCATGAAATTGAGTTGCCAGAGCAGGAACGGTATGAAGCATATCTGGCCGATTCTTTGAGCGCATTTCAGAATCGAACCAATGTGTCTCTGCGAACCAGATTCTTGCAGTTTGGATTATGTGAAAAAGAAAAGGTAGCGTATGTCCAGCTAAAGGTTACAAACCTGTCTGATAACATGGTGACGCTCCTGTGGAATACAGGTACGATTATGATGTCCTGATATTGTTTGGAACTGGTTCTAACGTTACGTGTTCTAGTTCCGGAGCACGTCTTCCGAGTGTCGCCTGAAGCCATGTCTATTCCTCGGATGAACTCCGTGGAGTTTGAGGTGTCATTTAAGCCCCATACCAGTGAAATGTTGTACAGCAGCGAAATTGAAGGGTACGTGCACCGTGCATGCAAGCACTGCCAGTGTTACCAAGGACGTGGAGACTTGTGCCTCTGTGCGGCTTGCAATCTTGATTCAACTGGCAAACTCAAGTCGTTGCCTTCCTGCATATCCTTCCGAGCTGAAGGTGAGGAATTATATTTTATCCTCGCATGAATAGGCTGTCACAAATTAGGGGGTATTTTGGGTACTGGAACCATTTTTTTACCTGTCGTCTAAAAGCTGAAAGTAATAATGTTAAGATTATATTCTGCGCACATGCTGTGCACAGGGTGTTCCAAGTTCGTGGGTAGTTTTTAGTTATAACTAATATCGTCCGAAGTAGTTATTTTTGTGTAGCTTGTTGAGCCGATCCAGCGGGTCCCTCATTATCACGCCTCATTATTATTACTATCAGGTGGTCGAATGTAGCAGTGGCTATAGAATATAGGGTATACCTGGACTGGGGCGCAACAGGCTACAAAAACATAACAGCTTCGAGAGAAATTTCCTATAACTAAAAGGACTAATATACTTGGAACACCTCGTATTATTTAAATATTGCAATTATTTATTTATTTATTTTTTTAAAATTACACCCTTGAAGCCTTCAGGCTTATATAGGGGGGAGGTTTTTCGACCATTTTCAATCTCTCCGGTGCTAGGATGGAGGGGGGGACAGTGGTGCAAGTGCAATGTCTCATGGCGGAGGCCGTGTGCAGTCCCCCAGAGGGCTTAGGTTGAAAGACGACCCTCTAGGTGCGGGTAAGAGACCTCCCACAAACACCGCACCTCCTCCAGTGTGGGACATGGATAGGAAAGGTAGGAAGCGGCTGTGGCCTACGATTAGGAAACAACTCCGGTATTCACCTGGGGGTGACCGTGGGAAACCACAGAAAACCACGGTCAGAGTTGCCGGCCTGGGGATTTGATCCCTGGACCTCCCGATTTGCAGTCGGATACCAAATCCCCTCCGCTACCACTGCTTCGGTAAATATTGCAATTATAACAACAACAATGGGAAAATGCGGGAAGATGTGGCATGGGCTCAAACTCGAAAGTTGACAAATCAAGATGAAACCAATTATTTGTATGATCCGAATCCATGTGTGACTTTGGATTATTTTTAATTATTCAAATCCCCGTCCAGGTCATTCATGTCTAAAATTACTCCAAGAGGGATCACCTTTGGCTGAAGTGATTTGAATACAGGCCTACTGTCAAAAATGCATTTCTTACACTATTCTGATGAGTTTATCCTAAAAATTTATGTGACACATCATAATGTGCCAGTTATCAATCTCTGATTTCAGGTCACAGTTTCAGGCCAGGATGCGAACCTTGGGCCCCTCATTTCATAATGAGGCCGAATGAAATTTGGATGCCGCCCATGTATCCCGGATCAAATAGTGCTACTACTCTACTTCTCTCACCTAAGAGTGATCTTCCAGTCATGTTTAATTTTCAACTACCCCCTGACAGGTAACAATGACACTGACAATGAGCAGTTCACATACCGTACATATTGTAGGTACTGTATTGTACTGCAGGCTAGCATTGGGAATGTAAGCTAGATTGTTGACATTTATGGTAGCCAGTATTATACTGTATTTCAGATAATAAAATGACATCTTGATTTCTCAGCCCTTACACGATTAAGCCTTTGGAAGGATTGGTGATGGGAGGTCCCCAAGTCATCGTAGTTAACCTTCAACCAAAGGTGTCGAGCGAAACCACAGTTTATTTGGACAGATGTCGCATGCAGGTCAACGTCGTGGAAGAAAACGCCATTTGGTTCACTATACGCGGAGAAGTCCTTCTGCCCTTTGTAGATTTTGGAGAGAAGGGCATGGTTCTCTTTGACGACACCATGGTCGATTCAGTGAGGAAAATTATGGTTCCTGTCATCAATACTACTAGAGAAAATGTGTGGTAAGCACTCCTATTGCAGCCTTGACCAAATATAATAATCAGTACAACTTACTAGATGATACGTAATTATTTGATAGGTTTAAAGTTATTCATCCAGTGGAGGACGAAGAGAAGGATGAAAATTACGTAGCCGAGAAAAAGAAGGAGGAATTCACATATGTGTTTTCCGTTTCGGATCTGGAAAATCAGTATTTCCTGAAGCCAAATCAACGAATATTTCTGGAGTGGGTGTTCCAACCCGCTTATGCAGAAACATATCAGCAAGTGCGACCATTGCGAGTTTCTTTCTTGAGCAACCCTGATGCTACATTTCTTCCAACGTTGATGAAACCAGACTGCATTCATACGCAAAACGTAATGGTCTCTTTGATGGGAAGAGGAATCAAGTCAGATCTCATTGTAAGGCATTATATCAAGCTGTCATCCAACCCACACAAACAATAAGTTATTATGTCATATATTTATTTTTAAATAGGGTGACCCAAAGCAAATGAACATGGGCTACTTGACTATCGGAAAAGAGTTTACAGAAAGATTGACCGTGACAAACGAGAGCGACTGCGATATGGCCTTCTTCCTGGAAGTAACGTACTTACAGCCCTGCGAAACGTTTGACCACCAAGTGGTTCGCGCCGACGTGGTCATTTCCCCTGCGGAAGGTAAGCTGGCCCCAGGAGAATGGACACCAGTGATGATGACCTTACGGCCCACTGAGGTTGGCACTTGCCACTTCCAAGTGTCGTACAGAAAAGTCGGAGGGTCACTCAATCCGGTGACCAATTTCAAGTTCATCGGTGCAATACCTTACATTCAGATAACTGACATTGTGTGCGACGGGTCTGGAATCATCATAGGAAGGTCACGGCTGTGGTCCTTGCTCGAGCTCAACAGGCTGAATGAGACGTGGAGAAAATTGCAATTTCCGGATAATTCAATGTTCGACATTAAAATTCCGGGAGCGGTGGAGGGCACTGGTGACCTCCACATCAAGATGCGAATCACTAACCCGACAAAAGTACCTGCTGAGTGGGTAATGAAAGTGCCCAGGGTGAGACACGAGAGGGTGGAGAATCCATACTGGTACATCCCACCCCTACAACAGTTGTCTCCAGAGGATAATAGGATACAAACTATCCTGAAGGCCAATATAATCGAAGTTGGTCCTGGAGAAGGTATCCTACAACCTTCCGAGTCCGTTGAAGCAGTTATCAAGTATAGGTTCACGCATGCCGGAGAGCATGACGTGCCCCTATCCTTCGGCGTCAGGCACCACAATGTGATCAATGCGCGTTTGGTGGGGAACACTATCCCGAAGACGACTCCGCTAGTGCAGGTTTTCACCAAAGAAGTGAACTTGTACGACGTCTCCATAGAGGATGCGGATCCTCCCATTCAGATCTTCTGGTTGTTCAATCCGACGCACGAGGAAGCTCCGTACAAGTTTCTTGCCAGCTCCTTCAAGAGCAGGGCCAAGCTGGACGTGGTGTGCTGCAATCCTGCAGGAACCGTCCCGGCACTGTCATGGCACCCAGTCAAATTCCGATTTCGACCAATGGAGGAAGGGGCTTACATGATGATGGCTCCACTTCAGGTAAACGGCCAGACAATGGTCACGGTGTTTCATGGAAAGGCCACCCTGTACGACATACCTCGAGAGGGAGAATTCCGAAAGCAACTTACGCCCAGGATACCCATGAACTCGGATGTGTGTCCGGTACGGCTAGATCCCGATCAAATCTTAGTGACTACAGGTGTGGTGCCATTGGTAGAGCACAGAATCGTATACCTGACCAACACATCTAAAACTAGCATCATGTCATTCAAGTGGCATCCGACGTCGATCAGGGCGGTGGCAGATATCACTGTCGTGCCTCCAATTGGCAAGCTGAGCCCTGGGCAGCAGATCAGCTGCAAAGTAATGATGACCCCTGGCAATACATCATCTGCTTTCTCCGCTGAAGTATATTGCACACTGAGAGATGAATCAGCTCAGCTGTTGTACGAACGACAGGTCGAGTTGCACCTGGCTGACATAGAAATGGCCAAAACGGAATTCACCATTACAAAAAGGGAGCATAGTGAAGGAGTAAGTTGGGCAAGGACCTGGGTATTAATTATTACGTTCACATCTGAATCAATTTCACTAACAGAAAAGTTTTTTGCAGCGACCCATACGATTTGAATATCCAGGCAAACCACCATACCAGTCTGTTGTGCTGACCGCATGGGTCAGTTACACCACGAGGATGTATGCTTCTCTCAACTATCCTCTGGAAAGGCTTATGAAGTTACCTCCTCCGGGAGACATACCTCCTAAGTTCAATCATGCTCCTAAGCTGTCTATTTCCTTGGCTGAGTACAGTTGGTACATGCAGTTGATGAAGATGATCATAAAGTGAGTTCATTTTTTCAGTGCCCTACAATTACACCAGGTGCCAGGTGCATTGTTATAGCCTTTTACTGATCCGTAGTTCCACACCCCGTACTATAACACATCCCTCGACATGTTTCAGAGACGCAGTCATGGACAAGGCATTCGTTACTGAAATGGACGTTGAAGGATGTCGACCCCTTCCATATTACCAACAGCTTCATGTCACAAACTTAGAAGCAGAAGCGATGAAAAAACAGCGCAAAATGTCTTCGACTATGATTAGCGAAGTGTTGGAGAGCGTACTGAACAAGTCAGTCGACCACATGGCGTGCGAGGGCGTTAGGGAAGCCTCCCGAATCCACCCCACACGTAACCTGGAAATATTTCTGGAGGAGAGGGACAGGTTCAGAAAGCAGAAGAAGACGCAACCACTGGGGACCAAGGACCTCATTCTACCTTTTACCCCTGACCCATACTAACGTTTGGATGTTTTTATCATACCTTACAGCTGCAATAAAATGCCATTATTGCCCTTTATCACTGAGATAGTCTACTCTGTCATTCTGGCTCTAGATACGACTATGCAGTCTGTGTAATTATTCTGCAGTGCCTTTTTGTGGCCTGAACAGGATGCAGAGGGTTCAGCAGCTGAAAGCTGATGGTGTTTTCTTTACAACAATAAAGTAATTTTTTAAAAAGCTAGTATACAAATTCAGGCAACACGTGGAGCATCTTTATTAATGTGATATTTTAGAGGCCACTAAAGAGGAGAGGGTGCTGGGATTGCTGGTTGTAACACGCGCCGAAGGAATTCACACTATAACTATATACAAGGAGCTGACTCTTCCGGGAAATGGTGGTCGGAAGGAGGGAGGGTGACTGTGAGAGTTCTCTGCCGCCAATGCCACTATCAACTCATCCTGACTCATTCTTGTGGGCTTTCCCTCTCTCTCCCCCCTACATTTGTTGCTTCAATTTTTGTATATTTGGATTAACCAACTCTGCTGATAAAATGCCGAGAAGCGTGAAAACAAACATACGGTACTCGAAAAATTCGTTCCGGTACTTGCATGCTCAAGCTTTACAGGTTGTTGTTCCCTAATGCTGATTGAAAATGGGCCGGGTTTTCGTTCTATAGCTATAGTTAGTGCAGTACAGGTAGCCTGCCATCAACAACTAGAAATCCAAGGTCCGACATGAGAAAGCTCATATAGGAGAATTCTGAGAAGCAGAAGCAAGCTGCTAGTATAGAGACCTTGATAGAGACTTGGAGGAGAGACACCCCCATCAAATGATTGTGTTTATATGCGAAATTCATTGAAAGTGGGAGTGAAAAGCTCGGAATATTACATTAGTTACCACTGGAGTAACTAGAGTAAATCTAGACTAAAATAGTGGGATCTCCTGAAGAAGCTTTAGGGTTCTGATACTTACACAACATTCACTATTGCAAACATGTCATATATAGGGGCATCACATTCCTTGCTTCAGCAAAAGGTAGCCTAATACATATCTCCTGATATCACTGATGCTTCCCTTCCGTGTATTCTATTTCCAATTCCATTGTCCAACTCTCCCTCTCATCTTAACACTTCATTTTTTATTGCTCAAGTGAACTCGCAAGTTCTTTTACCCCTTCAATCAGTATGTTTCTCAGCCCAGCGTGGTGCCGAAGCCAATCCGGAAGACGGGTTTCCTTCGTCTGGTTGATGTGTCCTCTGTCATCCAAGAGGTGCTGGGAAAAGGGGGGTCCTAAAATACTTCTTCCCACGAGCCGCTTCCTTTTCTGATGCTCCCCCTAACCCAAAGCAAACAAACGCCGCACATCCTGCCAAAAATACTACCTCATCAAACCATGTTACCTCAAAGGAAGGGGGTGAACGAGGGGCAGCAGAGAGAGGAGGGGAGGGGGGAGGGGACTTGAAACAAGCTGCCTTTTGCCACAAGTCTCTCCTGTAATTTTAAGGGCCATCTTCCGGAATGCCGTTTCCAGACGTAGCCTTTCGCGAATGATAATTTTATGTGGGATTAGTAATGACAGAAGGGTGCTGGCATGGCAGACTTATGATGTTTACTAATGAAGTAAGCGCAAATATTGCATGCCAAGCTGGTCCAAAGCTCCTCCTGTGAGGAATAACTGAAAGGCCAGTAGCCGACGACTTTCTTTTATGTAACGTAGTGGAAAATTTATGTCCTTAGAGGCCTATATATAATTCTGATTCAAGAACAGCAATGTGCCTGAGACTCATGTGCCTACTCTGCGCAGAATCGTCGAGGGGCAGAAACTCTATTTATTCTAGCTCCTGTGCTCTGAACGTCACGTTTCAATCTATCAGACCTGCAGAAATGGGATGTATATTGGGTCATTGTTGCACCAACCCCTCGATTTCCTACTCCCTGCAAACCCGAACAAAACCGAGTTTACTCTTTCGCAATATCTCGTGTCCAAACACAACCGAAGAAGATTAGATTTTCCCAGTGCAAATCGGATTATCCGTTTCCTTTCATCTCCCGACGTCACGCTGGTGCTCTCTGGCCTTATGTCACTGACATAGCGTGGAGCAGAGGCTATGCAGCCATCTTTATTTTCACACAGTATGCAAGTTCTCCATAAACGAATGGGGCGGAGGTTGAGTGTGTGCTCCATTAGGCAATGAAAGAGTGGGGGAGATCTCACCCCCAGTGGGGTCGTTTCAGGCAGCTGGGTCATTTTGCCTTCCCATTCTGTCTCTCTCCGACCCCACCCATGCCCGACCGTATAAATCTTATGGCCCTGGATCCATATTCCGACAGGACCTACCTATGTACTCAGGCTTCGATGGGTTCATCTCATTTCCATTTCTATGTGTGTGAGAACTCAACAGATGCTGGTCCCTTTTATGGGGGCTCTCTCTCTCTGATCAGTATGGTACATATTGCCTCTAGTAATTACATAGTAAACAATCGCTATTAAAAGTTACAAAACCTTTGTCAGCATAGGGTTTTATTGCAACTAGTAATTGTTTATAATTACAGGGGCAAGTTCATTGGTATAAGCAAAAAAATGCCTCTAGATAAGAGTGAACAACGCAACAGGAGGGAAAATGCGCAAAATATAGGGGGTAAATAACTGACAACTTAAAAATAATGTTATGATGCCTAATTTCTGTAACGGTGAGGTTATGTTACGAAGATGGCTTCGGCTTCACTTTTTTATTGCCATTTTTTAGGAAGCGTGGAGGACGGTAGAGGGGTGGAAATTTATATCCGAGGCCACACACGTCGTGTTTCAGTTGGAAGCGGAGAATTAGCTACACTCGATGCTTTGCTACCATTTGGAACCTAAAGGATTCACCTCCATCTCCTCAGCACAGTAATCTTCGACGTTGGTGGTTTTCCTGGGTATTCACGGCTGGTGATTAGTAACTCTCATGTCACACTTTGATTCTGAAATCTTCACCTGTGACCTTTCAGCGCCCTAACTTAATTGCCCGCTGGAACCTTACCCTGAAAAATAATCCACCGCGTTTTTCCTCCCCACCTTTATTCTCTGTTTTTTTCAGTCTTCCATGATTAGGGGGCTCTCTCGGGTCCTTCAACAATTTTCAATGGGAGTGAAAAGGATTCATCAGCGCTCCCCTTTCACCGCACCTCAGGACCAGTTGAGTTACTCTTCAAGCTAAGGGTATGGAGCAGAAGACTGGGAAAAATTTCATAATTGGACGGGGGAGCTCTGCCTGGTAATTTAGCCTCCCCTTGGTATTCAACAACTATACTTTACTCCTCCCTTTCAGTGCCAGCTAGCAGTCATGTATTTGCAGTTCTCATCCGCATATAATAATAATAATAATAATAATAATAATAATAATAATAATAATAATAATAATAATAATAATAATAATAATAATAATAATAATAATACAGTATCAACAATACTTCTGTGTTGTTCTTGAAGGTCTCATTCAGTAGGAGCAGTGCTTATTGGCAGAAGTGGATCCAAAATAAGCTGGATTTGTTTCCAGCTCGACAGAAGAGCCAATCCGCCGCTGCCATCAGTCAATGTCATGGCTTACCCCTTTTTATGCCATCCAGAGGGAAATTCTTTGTCCTGATTCACTCTGACGGATTTGTCGTCCATTCTCATCACTCAAGCAAATGTCAGGCAGCGTCACGTGATGTCTAGTGTTGATAAGCTGAGCCAATGATGAATTTATTTGCGAGATATCTCGGAAAAAGAACGTCCATTTTGGAGCGTGGTCAAAGCCACTTTCGACCTCGCCATTATTTTGGAGTCTCACGTGATATTTACACGAGCCTTTCGCATTTCCAACTGTATTTTTGAAACATAACATGTGGTTTCCAGTCATGAAAGTTGTCTTCCGGAATTGAGATGTATGAAAAGGTCGGCATTTATTTTTGAGCAAGGAAATGCTCGACGAATGGTTTGTGCCTTCTAGTCATGCAGTGCGTGTTTTTCTTTTTATTTGTAAATTTGAGGACGATAATGTAGGTCAGGAAGTCCCTTTTGGCTTCCTTTCAGTTCACGTCCAAGGGAATCAGGAGTCCGGAACCTCATTGATAGTACGTATTTCTAGGTTGCCATAGCCCTGCTTTTGCCAATATTTTCCCTCCGTCTCCCACCATCTGTGATTCATAACCAGTGTTTACACGGTCTCGAGGGGGGTCGAGTTTGCTCTGAGCTTGGCACGGTGGGTTAGAATCGATAGGATCACCGGCCCAGCAACATAGACAGACGGTGAAGGGAACAAAAATGCCAGGTTGGCCACCACTAAAGAAGTCATGTTAATGTTGACCTTGCACAATGGGAATGTTTAGCCCGTTTCAAATTTGATGCTCTCATTATTTCTCAGAATGGGCAGAAGTTTGTAGGCTATTTACTCTCTTACCGGATTGGCTTGGAGGCTTCATGCGATTGGTGATGCGCCTGGCTGGGTCTTTTTTTTTTTGCAACGATTGTCATCAAACTACGTTGTACATTACATGCAGTCTATAGCCTACATATACAGTAATATGATGGTTTGACCACATTTACACCTATTTTCCGTTTGTAATAATTTATTGAGCACCAACTATACCTACCAACGGAATGAGATAATTGAATAGGTTTGTTCCCAGGTCTATATTGCTTACATTAACAATGGAAATCAGGAAGCTATAGCGAGCAAATATTGACGGGTGTTCTTCACAATCCCAAAGGTTCATTATCAAATATCATCATTGATCGAGCCTGACTTCATGAGAGGAAGCATCCATTCGCATCCATTACTCTCTTTAATGGTTAAGTATATACACGCGGAGTCGCGGATAGGGCAAGAGTCTGCCTTTGATGAATGAAGTGGAACGAGGGGAGATAAAACGAATGCAGGGACCAGACAAAGTATAACTTACAGCATATCAAGATGATGGCAAGGTACAGCATACACCCCCTCCCCATATTTAATTGCTGTACAGGATTATCCAAAATTCTTGTCTAATTAATGTGGCTATTTGTTGGCACTAAGCTGCTTATTTTAGCAGTTACTTTTGCCAGTATGTACTTGCAGTTGTAAAATTTATGAACAGTTCACAATACGCTGAATTGAATGTTTGAATGTTGAATCATCCATTCAACCTCCGAACTGCAAAGTATTTCCTATCAGGAATGGACCATTGGCGCAATTGGCATCTCATGCCAATGATACAACCCACTTTGTGCAGCCAGATCCCCTTGCAGACTTTAAAAAGGATGGGTATATATGCAACGTAACATCAGCAGCTAATACTTTTCAGTGATAGCCAATGATTACAAAAAAGGAACTGCTAAGATAAGCAGAATAGTGTCAACAATTAATAGCCATATCAATCGGACAAGTATTTTGGATCACCATGTACTGCACATTATCAAGAGCATATGTTAAAACTTAAAGCCCACCTGATATGAGTTGTACAGAATGTACAGTACTGACTAGACTAGTAGTCGTTAGTCCACATACCCACTTGAACTTGGCGCTGACACCCCACTCATTCCACCCCCCACCCCCCTCCCCCCCAAGTGGTGGCCGACATGGCAACCTGGCATGCACGCATGGCATCGGGAAGGCAACCTTGAGTCTTGAGCTATTCTCTCTCCCTCGATCTCTACGTGAGTCGTGAGAGCTGTGTGTTTATCTCTGCAGCTGGCCAAGTACTGTACTGTACAACTATCCGCACTTTGTGCTGGTGCAGCAATCCTGGTGGTGGTGTCAGCCATGTTGGCTCCAGAGAATCACCTGGCTGGGATGGGGGAGCCCAGTCGGTGGTCGGAGGGGGAAGGACGGCACCCCCTGCACCCCTTCTCTCCATCGCCCCCGCCGCCCCCCGTCCCGTCCGCCTGAACAGCCCGGTGTAGTTGGCCTGCCTGCCTGCCTGCCACAGGCTGCCGCTCCAGCCAGCGGCGGACGTGGGACTAGCGAGAAGGTCGGACTGCCTGGCTCTCAGGGGCCGCGCGCGAGCTGACAGAGAGAGACTGACTCATTCAGTGTTTTGACTGAGACTGCTCGACGACGCACGTAGTCTGGCCGCTGTCTCCACAAGTCTCGCTCTTTGTGGGGGGGCCTGCAGCAGTGTGCCCACGGGGAGGGCGAACCAGGGGGGAGGACGTGTACCACTCGGGCCTGTCACGGCCCAGGGGCAGAACCGGGGGCTGGGGATCCGGTGCACTGGGGAAGAGGAGTGGACTGACCGCATACACGGCGGGGGGTGGGAGCAACCATTTGTTGTTGCTTCTGCCTGCTGGACGAGGAGCAGCAGGAGGAGGAAGAGGAGGACGGGTTGGTCCCACTGCTCGTGCTGGTCCTCTGCTACCTGCCCACGGCATCATACATGTTGGGCATGTTCAAGAAGAGGTGGAAGCCTAAGAGGTCAGTGTCATGCAGTTTGCACACACACTCCCATACCAACATTGCCCCTAGGCTCAAACACTTCACTGTCAAGGGCACATCCAGGACCACCACAACATTGCCCAAATGCTGGGTGGTGGTATTGACAGGGTTATACACACTGACCAGAAAATAGTAATGAAGCCTGATCATTTCACTCACAACAAAGCATGCCGTGCATGCAGGCATTTGAGCCAGTCCATCAAGGTGGCATGTGCCATGGATTGATGACAGTTGCATTATCTAAGAAGCTTACAACTGAAGATTACCAATGCTGCAAACCAGATCACATATTCAACCACATGGTCTACTGATGGTGGTATTGCTTACTCCATCATTTCATTAGCACTCCACATTTTATTAGAAAAGCCTAGTTCTTTTACTCCTTGGCTTATGTGTGACTCTTGCAGGCATTGCTTAAATGCACCGTACCTGCATGGGTGACATATAATGATGTCAAATCTTGATGGTTGGTCTTCATTTCAAAAGTATTTCTCGTATCAGGTATACATATTGTGGGGTACTGTCTCGGAGGGTATCCTTATTTGCAAATATGATGTAGTCAGAGTAAAAGCTACAGTTGGCGTATAATCACTAAGGTCAAGTTACATTGTACTGTACATGAGCTGGTGTGAATGTAGGAAAATCTGCTGTCTTGGATCATTAGCTTGGAGGATGTGCCATAAAAGTGGCATTTATTAATGCTTCTTGGTATGCCTTTAAGTATACACTGGTTTTTGGATGGCTCAGAAACCTGGTCTACTGGGATCCTAATTGAGGATGAAAGTTGACAGTTACGAGCATGACTCAAATTACTTGCTGGAAATAAAAACCTAGTGTAAAGTCCACAGTTTCCTTCTTAATTGCTGTTGAGAAAGAGTTCACTGCATGCAGTCGTGGATGGTACAACTTTTACCGCATTTCCCCCCATATATAAAGTAACAGTATGCATGTGTAGAGTGTGGGAGTATTTCTCAGGATGTGATCACATTGAGCATGACCATAACGATATAATGCGATTTCACAACTAGGTCACTCTGAATAATAACTTGATCATTGCTGTGGTCCTAATTGGCTGATTAAACGTAAATCTGCTGCAGCAGTTTTGCGATACTGCAGACATTGCAGTATTGATTATCCTCCCACTTTTAAATCCACAGCCAACTTTGGACTCAGCACGTGATCCTGAAGAAAGCCCCAAAATGGATTATATGACACCTCATACTAGTGATCAATATTCACAACTGCAAGTGTAATTTTATCAGAGCACGATAAGATGGCTGAGGCCTCATTATGATGCATAGCTTGCTATAAATTACACCTGAGGGTGTAATAGCCCAGTGCGAGGGGTTGTTAATTTAAGTTATGCTATTGTTTACAGCACTCTTTTATTATCCTGGAAAATGTGACTTGTTTTATGCCACTCTATTTGATGCAGTTCTTGTCTATTTTAATTCATGAGCCTGTTTATAATGCATGCTAATGTCACATTGCCATATTGTAACTTGATATTAGCTTGAATAACACATAAATTAGTCCCAGGGTAATGTAATTGCTTGTTTTAATGTGGTGAGCCTGCGCAACATTATTTTGTATGCCACTTTAAATTATAAATGCAATAACCTGCTGTTTACAAATTGCATACAACAAGCACTTGCTAATTATTATTAAGCTATAAGGAAGTAGAAAATTCAAAGTGATGAGTAGCATGTGCAATCCTCTCTTGGAGTCCTCTTCCTGGTTCGACTGGTCCTTCTTACATTGGTTTTATCCTGGTTTTATTAGTGTTTGTCTCAGTCAATAGTTGTGCCAAAATGGGGCGTTTTTGTTTGTCACTTTTCCTATTAAGGTAGGCCTTTGCCTTACCTTACAAGGAGCGCTCGCATTCTTGTGGTGCTACATTTTTTGTGGGATGGCAAGTGGAAGGAGGCAGGCATTTATTTTTATTACCTTCCCCTTCACAGCACCACAATTGTCATTATGATTCATAATATTGCATTATTGTAAAAAGCGGGACATTGGTTTGCCTCTCC
The DNA here is from genome assembly GCA_000934665.2 of Catajapyx aquilonaris. Taxonomy (NCBI): domain Eukaryota; kingdom Metazoa; phylum Arthropoda; class Diplura; order Dicellurata; family Japygidae; genus Catajapyx; species Catajapyx aquilonaris. The sequence continues at coordinate 53,259 of KZ538307.1, forward strand.
TGTTTGTATGTGAGTAGGGTGCAACTGAGGTTTGCTGCTGCAAGGCCAATGACATTAATTTTATAATGAAGTGTAGTTTGGACCTTAGTTTTGGACACATGTTGTGGACTAGTTGGCAACTAATTTTAACTTTGCCACTGAGGTGTATGGTGGACTGCTGAGTGTAATATAGGGTACGGCTACTGGCTATTAGGTTGTGGCAGATGGAATTGAAAGAGGATATGAGCAACGCATGGCATGCTTGGGAAGGGTCAAGGAACGACTTACCCACAGGCTATGAGTCAGCATAATCAGAATTTCAATTATTACAATTCGGTGGGACCGTTTCCGCTTCAGATTGCATTGGTGAGCGCGTAATCTTATATTGTAAAATGCTTGGTGACCAAATTCTGACAAAAAAATTCCACACCTGGACACTTGCTTTGTGACTCATCCTCTACCCGTTTCACTTTTTTCTAACCTCTCTTGCCACAAAGTACGTGACTTGAGAAAGTGCAGACATGTTTTTTTGGTCCGAAAGTCCTAGATTGGAGAGTAGGTGTAATAGCCAATTATTGGGCAGTTACGACATGGCAAGGGTTTCAATTCGGTCAGAGGGACAATACATGACTGACTTTTTTTCTCTTTTTTTTCTTTTTTTACGCATCATTTTTTTGTCTCACTACACCGAGCGGAATTCTGGAGGTGAGTGGCAGCTTTGAAGGCCAAAAGAATTCCCAGCTGCACAATGGCAATAATGCTGGACGCGTTGCAATCCACTCGGGCTGACGGAAATCCAGCGAATTACTTCAATAGCATTCTTAATCTTGACGGGCTTCGTCTCTGGATAGGGGAAGAAGAAAAAATGAGATCCATTAAGAATGTAACGGTTTTCTACTGAGCCGTGAAAGCGGGCCATTAGGAAACAATGGGGCACGGCTTGGAAATGTATAAAGAAGGAACTTCATTGAGAGCAAGTAGTTCGAATTTTCAAGACGATTTGAAATATTCGTGAGCGATTTTTTGGTGTTTCTTCGACTGAGAATCAGGAAATCGTGGTTGAGACAACCGTTCGATTTCACCCTTGTCAATCGGAATACACGTCTCTTGTTTTGTCGGAACAATGGTGCACGACCTCGTGTCACTTCAAAGGAGTGACATGGCCGACCCCTTCCTATTTCTCTAGCATTGTGTCCTGTAGTTTTTTTTTCTTCAAGACGTGAATGCTGAGGTCACTAGTGCCAATTATGGCATTTCAAACTTTGATGGATGGGGCACATTCTTTTGAAGGGTGTATGGGAAGCGGCTCCTTAGAAGGCAACAATGGGACAAAGTCGATTTTTTCTCACCAGTGCGGTGCGGCGATAGGAAGTCAGTGTCCGACCTAGACAGCTATCCATGGTTAAGCTTATTGAAATTTTTTATTGAATTGGGTACCCTAACATGTGCATTGCATCCAGTATATTTCTCAAGAATTGCGCCTCTACCACAAAGCTTTTTCCGATCAAGCTTTTAGTCAGGTCGAAAGGTCGGTGTCGGATCAACAGCTTGTTCAAACAGACGAAGATAAGAACAGGTTGACAGATCCTTGGAAAAGCATGTCCCAAGGACCTCCAGCACATTGTTGCGCGGCTGCAGCACAAGCTGGGCCGCATTATTTATGGAAAAATGTCGCGTGACGCTCGGCGTATAGCACGGATTGAACAACGTTGGGGGAGAGAGGGGCCCCTCTTTCGACGACTTTTTGTGACACTCCTGGTACATTCAGGGGTCTCCCAGCATTATTCAGCTCCCATGTGGACTAGTCTCTATTGATTCCACGCACACACACAAAATAGGGCTCCTGCTTCGTTTATTTTTCGATCGATCATTTTTGCACATATGCGAAAAAAGACGTCACTTGATTTGCAGGTTAATCTCTTGTTAAACTAGGTGGCAACACAGCTCGCTAGGCTGCACTACAGGGCTATTTTTGACTGCCATTAGGAATCTGGGAGTGCTGGCATCCATGGCCTTTCATGTGCGACTTGTTCACTATAACCCAGTGAGCGGTTGTATATTATGCATTTAGAATGCGGACGGGACAATAACGACGGCCGAGTTTGCAGCACAATAGTAACAAACCTGGCCTCGACATAAACATAAAGTTTGGGCCTTTAAATGCTAATTGAGCGAGTAATGCGGTATCTACACCAGGGCTGGGAGAAAAAAAAAATGCGGACAGTATCATTAAAACCCCTTTTCGGCGCATTCCCAAATGGTCGGTAGTTTGCAAGCGTTTAATTTCTAGTCATTCGTGAAAAAAGCGAGCTAAACAGTAGGATGTTATTCACAAAATGTCAGCCGTTATAACGTTACTAGTTTCTTGCGCAGGCAGGAGCGCAAAAAACATGTAATGTAGCGTCAGTTTTTTTACGGTGCCTAGTTGCGGAGATTTACTGCAATCCGGAGGATTATCCAGAATTTCTCATGCATGCTAAGAGCGGATGATGCAAAATTTAGTCATACCATTTTTTTTTGCGGGTAATCAATTATGACGCAGTCTGTATCACAAAAGAGTGGGAAGTCATAAGATAGCCTTATACCGGATAAGCTGACGTTGACCCCAGAATAAACTGAAAAAAGGGAGGGAAATAACTATTTTTTTGAGTTCACCCGACATTGACGGTATTATCGCAACTTGCAGAGACATCCACAATTTTCGATTACTCGCGTCTAACGTATTACTGCCGCAGGGTTAGGGCGACTGCAACAATATATAGTGTGAGCACAATGTGTCGTGTTCAGTATATGCAAGAGGAATCCCCCGGAGGAATCATGGCAGGTTTGGAGCGCTACCCTCTCGTGACATGACTCATCGCACGTATAACTTTACCTGTAGGGCACTCGCAAAAATAACCGGCGCCAGTGGGGGACTTGCGATTCCATGTCACTTTTTTGCGGGCTTTTTTTGCTAAGGGGAGAACCGGTGAGGTAATCAAGCTCGGCTCAATAAACGGTAGGGCAGGTGTACAATCACCCCCCTGGAGTAACTGATGCATCACAGCTAGCATTGGATTAAGCATGACCCCACGTATTAGTTGGTTAGTCTTGCTTTGCAGTTTGCAAGTCTGCGTGTCAAGTGTATGGGGCTCCTGGAACGGGGGCAATTCGCAAAGCACGAGAGCCATATGGATGCATATTTGATTAGGATAAGATTTGCACCCAAGGTTATTGGGTATCTAGATGAAGGTTGCTGTGCTGTGCATTCTTTGTGAGAAGAGGTAGGAGCCAGTGGAATCATGGGATGGAAAATGTTTGGGACTCAGGTTTGGGTAGTACTATGGTGAGTTTCAGGTATAGGGTTATTTTTAGTAGGTAGCAAGGTGACTGTAAGGAATTTATGGCTGAACTTGATATTTGGTGGAGGTCAGAATTCCTGCGAGGATACTGACAGCATGTCGTAGCATTCAGGAGCTCGATTTATTGGGGAGAAAATTACTTCTGACATTAATACGTTGCTTTCGGCGGTATAATATTGATGTCGAGTTATTAAGGATTGCAAAGTGTCATTTTTATAGTACGGACTGTACCATTAGGGATTCTCGATAAAATACTTATACGTGCAGATAAGAGGAGCCTTACATTTGGAGCGGTCTATATGGAACCTATAGCCCCACTACACTGTCTACATTGAAACGTTGCAATATCACATTTGATTGCGTAAATGCACTGTACAGTACAGTACAGTGCAGTATAAGTATAGCACTATATAGCAGCACTAAGCGTAATAAGCAAATGTCCCGGTATGATGTAATATGACCACTCTAATTAGCCCTGATTACAGTATGATCATGAACATGATGTAGGCTGCTACATTGTTTTCAGTGGAGTACTGTATTATACGCCATGTATCTTGTAGAAGGTGTGTGTGCTGGCCTGAATATGATAAAATACGGCAATTGTCGCAAAAGATGTGCAGTAGATGTGCAATCTGGCTAACATATCAATGGGAGACTATTCTGATGCTATTAAAATGCTAGTACAAATAACCGGACCGAATGTCCGCTGCACATTCATATGTGCATATGCGTTACTGTTTATTTTATAGTAACGCATGTGAGTGTGAGGCTATTATTTGTATGTTTGATGCTTCTCTAAAAATACAGTATCTATAGCTCGACAGTTGTGTTATTTTCACGCTCTTCGGTTCCATTGTTTTCCCATGTCTTTTTTAAATGCAGAAAGAAAGAAAAGCTATTACCTAGGGGACGACCGTTACTAATTTCGGGACAGACGGTAAGTCGCACCTAATTACTTCTAACGCTCCAGTGGTTGATCGTACCATTATATTCTCAGGCGAATTTTTAATGGTGGCCCTTTTTTACGGTATATCTGGTTCAGTAAAGCCACAAAGTGCATTGCGGGCGATTTAAAAAAGCCGGTATGCTATAGCTAATCTCGGTATTGCAATCATGTCTATGCATTTGCCTGTCGCCATTACTTTTATCAATCCAGTGAAAATTGCCGTGGCTCTCACATTCGGGCATTTCATGCCAAATTACACAGGACATATTAAGCTAGTGAAGCAACACTTTTTCAATCTGCAATGAAAGAACCCAACCCTAGATAATAATATCAGAAAAGGCAACATTTCCTACGCAGCGTTGATAATACTTCCCCGCCCAATTTTTTTTCCTCTTCCCCCTATACACCTTTGTGCATCCCGACTCTGAATGGCCCTATAGTGAAATAATTCATAATGGCCATTTGCGTTCAGCATGTGGAATGAAGCTTCTCTCGTGCGTATTTCCTGCGCCATAAAGCAAATCAGCGGGCCTGAAAGTGCGTGAGGCAGTTGCGTTTCGTATATAGGCAAAAGAAGGGGGGAGGGAGGATGGTATCATGCTGTTATCTATTTTCCGGTTTGGTTGTGTTCAATTTTTTGTGATCCACAGAGGGGATCCACCCTAAAGAGTGGTCCCCTACTTTTGGAGATATTTTCACACCAGATCCTCTTGATTTGGAGGTGAGAATTGTGGCTTTGAAGACAATGGCCGAGTTAGTTGTTCCTGGTAATATCTGGCTTCTAATCTAGGTATTGGGTACATATCGCGGAAGTTGCATTTGCAGGGTTACAAGTAGGTTGTTCAAAACTAAGGAGGCGGTAATAAGCTGTTTCATGAAAAATTATTTTTCCAGTATAGCCTGCTGTTCGTTATCGGTAAATTCACATTTCATACAGCCATAACATTCACTGTATATAATACATACGCAAGTACACATCGTCTGTTATTACAGTTGGGTGTTTCCAATTTTGGTGAGCAGTTGGAATGAGTTGTTAAGACACACACTTGATGTTGGATGCTGCATAAGTATGAGAAGGGTAAGAAATATGGCCAAACTCGTAACACGATCGAATTATTTTATGAAGTTTGGATGTAATAATTTTGTTGGGGTTGAAAGCAAAACGACATGTTTTACACCACCTAAGTAATAACTTGTCCGGAGTAACTACTCGATGGAAAGGTGGAGCAGGTTCGTGATTGTGAGCATAAATAATTTTGAACGTTTAATTATTGGGAAGAGAATTTATTATTGCCCAAGCTATAGCTTATTTTCTCACTAGACTAGATGAATGAGGACAACTAAGGGACCGTCGGATACACTTATTACGAAATGAAATTGCGACCGATTTGGAAATCTGGAGGGCAAAAGGAGCGTCCACGAAGAAAAATAACATGAAGGAACAATGGGGAGCTTTTGTGTTTTGGAGGCATCGTGGATTCCCACACCTTCAAAGAAAACCCTCCAGTAATTTGGCATAATTGGACGGTCTCACAAAAGGTTTCATTTTGTGTGGAGATCGTTATCCCCGCTTTGACGTGACCCTACCTCTAGGGATACGTTTGGGGTCATAGATAGGTACCTAACTGGGTGCAGCTGAACAAAGGAGATGGGGATATCGCTACATGTTGGGCAATTTTAGTCTTGTGTGTATTGTGCACGGGGTGAGTGCGAAGTATTGTAACTATAGACGATAAAAAAGGGGTCGACCTGGTCTAATTGCGAAACAATACTTTGAACATTTTTCAAATTATTAAAGTGGGGCGCATAAATTGCTACTTTCAAACGATCAATGTTTTACCTCCAATCGTATGTGCAAGTGAACTGAATTTCTGCGTGAAGTTGCAGGCTGTAGCACTTGTCAACATTTTGTTACCTTTACTGGCAACTGCCCTTTTCGGTGGACATTTTGACAGACTCTAACGACAAAATGAATGGACAGGTGCAAGTTGACCTTAAACTGGGGGCAGCCTTCATTTCATACCCGACCACGAAAGGGTTCCGTGAAACGTTTTGGGGAATTTTTCGAACCAGGGAGGAAATCATCGACATGCACCTTTGAGCTACCTGAATGAAAAGAGCCGGGCACGTGTTCGGTATACATTATAGGCGCTCCCTCCCATCATGCATCGTTGACCACCTGCCCCGGTTCGTAGAGCTCGTCAGAGGTCATTCCACGCCATTCCCAGCCGCTTCCTATTATATTCCATCATAATCGCCAGAAATGTCACCACTTTCGAAAAACCTTGACCTCCAAAGCTATGTGCGCAACCATCTGAAAGGAGGTCCGACCTTTGTGTTGCCTCCTTTTTTTTCACCCTGGGACTATTCTGGCGACATGCCGTCTAGGGATTGACCATGTGGGTGGCTGTAGTCGCCATTTGAGAACAGGGCGGGAAAAAAAGAGACAAGACCACATAGGGACTATGATGAATCGAGCTTCCAGGGGGGTCCCAGGGACTTGTGCGCAATTTTGGTGTCTGTACAAAGGAACATTTTTTTGTCGTTTCTGTGGGCACCTGCGACTTGTGCGAGATTACTTTTTCTTGAATCCGACGGCCTGTTTGCTGTGGGAGTGATTCGTGAGCAGGTGGCCATGTTGTATCAGTGACAGGGCGAGACTTTTTCTGCGAGGAATTTTTCATGGATGTATATGCTGGAGGAAAAAAAGTGACCATGCCAGGACTGGGTCTTTGTTCAGCAGTCTGGCAGATGGTACAAGTGCGGAATATTATTCAGAGCGTGCGTGTTAATTGACGTTGGGAATGAAAAACGGACGTGTTTTTGTGGCCGGTGTTTTTATTAGTGGCTGCTGTTGATTTTTGTTTGTTACAAGTTTGTTAGCGACTGAAAAGTGCATTGCACAGTTGTTTTTTATTTTTATTATTTGTCGCAGTCGCAGGCCTTTTTTTTTGTGGGTGTGCCAGATTCAAATCAGGCTGGATTTGTATGCCAAAGAAAATCGTCCTTGGAATATTTGGGAGGTAAAGAAGTCCGTTGGCCATATAAATCCGGCGCCGCTTCGATCGCCTTATCAGCACCTACCCTTTTCGACACACAAAAGGGAGCTTGATTATGTAGGTCCCAACTTTTTAACTTGCTCAAGGTGTGTAAATCGGAGCAAACACGGCGTTGTGACTTGTCCGACTTTTCCTTTTTTGTTGTTGTTGTTGATGGTGTTCAGGAGGGTGTAGGTAGGGGAAAGGAAGCAATCGATACAAAACCCTCCCTTTTGTCGATATAAATTATCCCGAGGGCTGCCTTATTAGATTTCCAGGACCCTACCTCACGTCTTCGGTTTCCCTTGAGGAAAAGACGGGAAAAAACGGGATTGTGGTGGGGTTGGGGGAGACTTGTATCAAAGTGATGGGGGAAGGCCCTACCTACCCCCTTAGAAAATGTATGCTGCAGCGATGTGGAAGAGTAGATAAGGAGCTAAGAGGAGATGTGCTTGGCCACAGGAGCTTGCAACTAAAAGTCGTGCAGCTGATCATGATGATGAAGGTGGGCCCCCATGCTGAGGGGGATGCTGCATGGGGAATATTTTATCGTCGATCTGTGCGGCACCCAAAACTCAAAAATTGGGCGTGGAATTACACGGAGAATTGGGAAGGAAGTCTTTCACCTGATCGGATGCGAGTGGGAGTACAGGGTGGACGTTGATTCGATGGCACAACTGCTCAATTTGGTACAAATTGAGCAGAGAGTATATTGTAGGCGTTATTTTAAGCTTGCTGACTGTTTGGATCAGATTTATGTGTTTCATTTTATTTTTAATACTATAGGAGAAAGGAGTTGACAGGTTAGGAGTGATTGTGTCACGAAGTGTAGAACAACTAATCGCCACATGAGCTGTTGTCGCATTCAGCCACACGCGTTATTTTTTCTCTCCGTGCCTCTCATTTTTCTGATTGTATCTGCCAAACATGTAAAAGGTCTCGTATGACCTGCAGGTCACGCGCGGTTGCAGAGATGGGAAGTAAGCGACGTGTTGGACTTTTTCTCCCTTCATTCCTTTTCTTCGGATGAACTGCTATCTGTACCAACCACGTGCCCATGTGCTCTAAGGGAGAGGGTTGGTATATAGTAGGCGGATGTGACTGTTGGTCCCCATTTTTGAAGAATGCAAGGGGTCTGGTACCCTAGCACTAGGACACATCACTCAAGATGGTTATCGTGGACCGAGTTGGAAGCTGAATGTAGAGGGGGTTGCAGGCCTTAATCAGGAGCTGCGGACCACAGTTGGAACGTTACTGTAGTAGCCTACTGAAACTTATTCAGCTGGTGTATTTTTAAGCGGAATTTACAGTCTGTTACCGCTGAGCACATGATCCAAAACTAATTTTCGCTTACAGCAGCTTATATGGGATAAACAAGTATAGAGAGAAACAGGCTGTCATATGTATTACTTACGGCTGCTTGCTGCCATTTTCCAATAACTGTGCATTATAAGGTTCATGACTCATAATTTATGGGCATGTTATTTTGCCTCAAGAATCACCCAATTGTGCAAAATAAGATTAATGCTTGACTGGCAAGGCGACTGAAATTTCCGTGACAGCTGACCGACTTTAGCCTGGGTTTTAAAATAGAAGCGCGGAGTATTTTTATGGGACAGGGCATTTTGCAGGAAGGGGAAAAAATATGTAAGTCCTCCCTCCTTCCTGTGAAACTAGTTCACGCTTTAATGGGGAATCGAGCCACTTTCAGGGCTAATGTCTTCTCGGGGAGCAGGCCCTTGTGTTTGCACCTCCCACCCGGTCTCCCCTTTTGCGAACTGTTGCCAATCAGATAGTGTCACGATATAGTGAAAGAGGAAGGAGAGGCCGGGAACCTCTAAGACCCTGGTCCATGACTCACGAGGTTTCCGATAAGACTGTTGGGGTTGGTACTTAGTGGAGTGAGAAGAAATTCAACCTCCATTTCTCTAGTTTTTTTTTTCTATTCTTTCTTTCTTTTTAAATCCCCCCCTCCACCCTTCTCTGAGGTTGATTCTAAATGCTCACTGTGTAGCCTGGTTGGCAGGGAGTAGTTTGCATTTCGAGCCAATAAAACTAGTGGGCTCGAAAACTGTTAGGGGCCTTTTGGCTCTGGCCCAGCAGGAGGAGAAATTGGAAACTTCCGTGGATAGAAAGCGAAGTGGTGGAAATTCGAATGAGGAAGCGGCTCCGTTTTAATTGCTATTTGCTAGTCTTAGAGTGCGAATAGGATAGTGCCGTGCGGCGGCGCGAAAACAAATTCATCGGAGCATAAAAATGGCGGGGTGTAATTTCTGCATAATTGGTTGGCAAATAAACGCCCACTGATGGGGAGTAAAAATGGCCCTGAGACTGAAATAGGCTTGTCTTCTTTTTTGCTATATGTTCCATGTAATGAAAATAACGGATTTGACCCGGAATTACTGAATGTTTGGGATCAGTAGTCCTTGATACAATAATTGCCCATTTTGGGAAGAAAAGGCTGAATTGCAAATAAGGTTATCTGGCTGCCAGCGCCCCAAAAGCATTACTAAATCAAGGTTGCATGCTCTAAATTAGCAATTAATACCTCGCTGCAAGTTGGGGTTCGAGCCCTTGGGAACTTTGGTGGTGTTTGTGGACTACTATGCGTATTTTGCCATAGCTTTTACATAAATATTTTCAGGCAGGCCTATTGTGTGAGACTGTTGGTGGAGAAGCAGTTTGACCATTCTAGTCACTCTGGTGGTTAATCCATCTTCATCCAGTATTTCTGAATTTTTCCCTACCCGCCAGTCTGTGAGCTAAAGCATCCTTGATAGACAATGCAACAATCTGGGCATATTAAAGGCGAGGACACATCCGAGAAGTGTCAGACAGCCTTGGAGGATGTCCATGGGCTAGGATTAAATAGTAACTCAACTTTCTAATCTACTAAAGGTAAACAGGAACGATTTGCAAAGCGCGAAGAGCTTGCTGCTCATAGTTCATTCAAGAGTGCTTCCAAATGCTCTAAGTTTAGCCGGCGCCCATTGCACAGGTATAAACCCCAAGGCGGATGAATCGGACAAGAAGGAGAGTTACGGACATGTCCTGGAGGCTTCTAATTTATTTTGGTACCACTTCCGGTACAACTGGATGCCCTCCAAGCAGAGTCCGGATTTAATGGCGATATATGTCGAGGCCGTTTTGAGCATTTAGTGAGGGTAACGGTCTCTCTCTATTTCGCCATATTTTTTGAAGCAGGTGAATGCACTCGTGTTTACAAACTTTTACTGTTGATGTGTAAAAAAGAGGACAAAGGCTTAAGCGCCAGGCATAGCAACCGGGGCCACGTTTGCAAAACGTTGCTCACTGACTGTCACCAGCGGGAACATTGCGGGGGTATTGTATTTCCTCGTTATGATGCTGGTGATTGGATCCGAGTGGTATTTGGGGCCGAGGGAGAATTGGCAAAGGGCTGACGACCTTCACCATCTGTATTCTGCTCGTTTTCAATCAAATGCAGAGTCCCACCCCCCACACCCACGTGATGAAATAGTGCATGCAATGCCGGATTATTAACTGGTCGCATGCCCGAGTCTCATTGCGCTGGGGATATGGCTGGGTTATTCCGGATGTTTGTTTTTGGGAGGTATGTGCATTATGGTCGGTTCTGCATTCACAAGGCAACCTTGTGATGGGGGAGGATCATCAGGAATGTGCGGAGCAACGTTGGAAATCCTGTGGGATTGGTTCAGGAGTATGTTGGCGAATCTCATTTCTGAGGCTAACCTTTATCATATTAGGTTATCGGAGTCTAGTAATTGATATACTCATTGAGATACAGCGCTTTGCATGCGTTTTTAAAAAAATCACTGGAGTGTTGCACAAGTCGCGTTAAAAACGGAAACCGCAACATAACTGATTTGCATACCGTAAGCGCAGGTGGTTGGGCATAGACAATGGGAAGACAGATACCAACAACTGTAATTGTATAGCAGCGCATTTGCAGCCCAAGGAATCGAGGTCGTGTGAGTTGGCAACGCAGAGCATGCACCGTGTTATAGGCTTTTCAACCAGTCGTCGTCTTTATTACACCCACCAACTGGTGTGTTTGTACAAATAATTAAATTTTCTCCTGGAATCATGCCACCTTGATGGGACGAACGACCGGGAACTTGGCTCCGTCAAGTCGTATAAAAATTATCGTCAAGGTTGACAGATGCTGAATGCGACATCCAACCGTGCGGATGCGGGTTTGATTAGCGTAGGCGCATCATCTATGAATTATTTATACCCGTCGCTATCGCGAAATGAGCGATAAGTGCGAGTGCAGTACAAAGGAGCCGACCGTTTGTAGCCATCGGTGTGAATCACCTATACCACGACTGGAAGATAGCGAGCCTTTTTATGCATTTATGGGTACTGTTTATGGAGGCACGGGTCACGACACATCTCGGACAGTGATGCTCATGCAGCTAGGGCTTGGTGCTGGTGTACGGCACCCGGCGGTGGTGTTTCGACATCGCGTGTGATTGCGATAGGGCGTAGAAGTTGGCAAGCTAATTCCTCGTCCCAAAGGCGCTTGATGACATTGGCCATGGAGCTTTCAAGGCTGTTGCAAAGTGAGGTTGTCATGACGACTATCACCATCTGTATCGACATCGCCACTCCCCGTTTCCCAGAGGAGTCTTCGGCGGAATTTTGGAACGGAGTCAAGATATTTTTAATTATCAACTCGAATTTATCAGGGGGCGATACTTTTAGCCGTTCGGATTTAGAACCTACTGCTATACGTTTAGCTATTTTGAATTGCTTACGATTAGGGCCTGTCCTTTCCGCCTGCAGTGACAGGTCCGGATACCACACGTCACATCCCCATGTGATCTAAACGTTTCCATTACTTGGGCGCTACGAATCAGTGTCATATAGGTGTCCGGCCCACTTTTTCCTGTATGCAATGGTTTTGCCACGTCAACCAGATTGGCACGAGATATTTACGAGAACACTCCAAAAATTATGCATTCTACTCTCAAGTCTCAAGACGATATATGGGTTTATTTCTGAAGTTGATGGAGAACCCCTTGGCTTGACATTCAATGTTGTTGTGACTAGCACCAGTAGCACTGACTCGACTTTACAATGTACGTAACTGTTAATGGAATATACCGTGCGAGGTACACATCTGGTAAACATTCACAGTAAAGTACCGTACCGTACATTTAAATTGGCGTTATTGAGTGGGACGAGGGTGCTGGCAATGTGTGCTTTTTTTTGTGACTGGGTGCGAATTACTTGAATGTACTGCGTAACAGTTCGTTATACACGGAAGCAACTAGAACGACCTTTTGTTCGACGGAAGGAACATAACGAAACGGGAAAAGCAAATGGGAAGTATCTCGAGAGTCCTGAAGGTATGCATACGGTATATATACGTTGTCGGGATCACAAGAGAGCATCACCTGGCCCATCACCAGGGAATCTCAGTGGGAGTAATTTCCCAGAGTTGTACAATATCCTCTCCAAGAAGTTGACGTGGTGTAAGTGGGAGCGGTGTAATGAATCGGCAAGCAAAATGAAAGCTGCAGCTGGTGTTTCCGGGGAATCGATTCGCAAGGAAAAGCAGACCTGAAATTGACATGAGGGTCGGCGGAAAATCTTCACGTGCCACCATGCGACAAATATCAAGAGAACTGTCAGAAAGTCTTCTTCGCTGAGGGGTCTTCACATTTCCTGGGGGGAATGTCAATCGATCTGGGTAAAATGATCTTTCCTATCCCGAATATCCATGTCTGTTTGATGCCTGAATTTGAATGGTTTCGCCTCTACTTTTTTTTTTTTCTTCTTTTTTGTGTGGAGAGCTCGTGATTAGATGGGGGACAGACCACCCTGTAGGTATAGGTATTCTTTTCCCCTCATGGCCATGCCGTTTCTGCATGGATAGACAGGGCAGGTCGACCACCCTGGCAATAGCTGGAATTGACTCGGGAGGTAGTTTCGCACAGTGGGGGGAAAAATGCTTAGTGTTGGGTGAAAGCGTCTTGTCTGGAGGAGTGTTTCCGTGACATTGGCCGTTTTGGTCGACGGCAGGGACAGCGGATGCGGAACGTGTCGCCAGGCGGCTCGAATTGTAGGGCCTTTTGTCGCAGGTTGTGACCATCTTTTGCTCCTTTGCAGGGCTTCCAATGGGAAGAGGGGGAAGAACAAAAACGACACCAGCCCCACCAGAGAAGTTGCTGAGAAGCCCAGCAAAGTCACAGCGTCTGCCAGGTGAGAATGTTTGACATCTATTGTACTCTTGAGTTTCAATTGTTTAATAATGGCAGCGGATAAGTGTAAATAAATCGTCACATCGAAAACAGACCTGAATATTAATTGCATCATGGTGGGATTATTTGAGTATCTCACGATAAGGGCATAAGCTTGCATGTTGACTGAAGCAAGCTAAGCCAATATTTAGAATGAGCTGAATTTGTATTTAGCTGCCGGTAAATGATACAGTGCAGCCTGTTGAGGATCCGAATTTGAGGCGTGATTTAGCGCAGCAGATGCTCCCAGAAAATGTTGCGGAAATGTCTGGAGGACAAGTTGGAGAACGTGCGGGCGAAACGTTGCATAACAACGCCGAGTAAACGAAGCAACGAGGAAGTAGCTGTAATGGAGCAGCTGTGGTAGGATTTAACACCCTGCTCTTGGCACTTTCATAAGGGAGCTTCTCGTATCTCGCACCTGAATTGTTCGGTGGGGTCTTCAGCTCGGATGAGACGACTTCAAGCGGTCTCCATTGCGTGATTGCACCTCTTTAGGTCCGAAATTATTGGGCAGGCTTCATCGCAGTTTCAGGGGCCTTTCTGGCTATAAAGTAGTGTTATATGTATACTGAGGATTAATAATAAAAAAGTTCGGTCAGTTGCTTCACTGTTGTCGTATTAAAAACCTGATTATCAAAACTGCACACGGTACCAGCGTAAGTTATGCAATTATCGATGCATAATTAGACCATGGATGTGTAATGGGTGAAACATACCGTAAGCGACTAACTGGCTCTCAGCGAATTGCGTTCCACTCTGAATAGTTTAATGACTTAATAGTGTTGCTTTCGGTGTGTGCAAGAATTTTCCATCGAAAGAATGTTCAAATTAAAGAACGTATATGTACCTGATGTACTTCTGCCTTCTGTTTTCGGTACAGATTAGGGCAATCAGATAATTCCTACTCCAAAACAGGAAGAATAACAGTATGCTCAAGTGGCCATGTGTGACAACGTGCATGAGCAGATAATAACGGCCATTTTGAGCCAGTTGAGCGAGGATGATGATCGTTGGTATAATGGGGGAGAATGATTTTGACCGGAAATTTTGTGACGATGAAAAAAAGGGAGGGGGGTGTATACATGTCACTAAGCAGGCGTGAAGTGATCTTTGGTTTGGTTATGACCTGTGCACCTGCTAGTGGAACTCCCTTCCCCCCTCTCCTGACTGCACCATGTGGGAAAGGGGAACGAACCCTGTGAGAGACAACTTGGGAAGAGGGTCATATAATTCTTTTTATTAACTTACAAAGTACCATACGTTTGCTTGTGCCCATATGTATATGCAAATATTGGTACAAGGAAAGTGGATGGCATAACGAAGGTTTTACGTCTTTTAACATGCCTATAGTGGTCGTAACGCTTTTGCTATGTGAAAGGTTTATCAGGCAGCCTAGTGTATATCTGTTGTGTAGACCCAAATTATAGCCTCCCCCTTTACGTAAGGCAATGGGGTCTAAGAAACGTTAAAGAGATTGATCTGATTTTTTTTTTCCTCCGCCCTGCCAGGATGTATTAGAGACTGTTAGAGTCTTGAGGCTGACCATTAGATAGCCCCTTAATTGCCCTCGCTGAATAATAAATCACAGCCGAGTTCCACGTAAGTCTGGAGTTTGATAAGCATCGGTCGGAAGGGACGAATCTAGAGTGGCGTAAATAATGACGCTGGGGCACGAAGACACGGGGATACTAGGGTGAAATAGCAGTGGCAGGGTGGGATTGGCACGGGTGTGTTACTGTCACTCATCACAAAACTGTTTCCTAATGTGCAAAAGGTAAATCCTTGGCATGTTGCACTGGGGGACCATATACAAGTGTTGAGCATGCCTGCCTTGTATAGTTAGTTGGCTTACTCATGGGGGTCAAGTTTGCTAATTCACATCCATCAGAGTTAATAATCCCTCTTTTTCATATGTACGTGATTCATTGGTTTTCCAAACTGCGGCCTATCCGATGTCAGATACTGACAAGTGAGTGTCTCTAGGATATAATTATACGTTTGTGTAACTTTTCCCAGGCAAATCCATCCTCTGGCTGGCGACAAGACGCAGTTTCTGGGCTACGAAGCTGACAGCCCGGCAGAGAAGGACACTGCTGGTGACAAAATGGACACAAGCGGTCTGGGGTTGCCGACATTAGTGGCCCCTAACCCGCTGATGTATCCGCTGGCGCCCAACATATGTGTCGAAGGTGGTCGAATCGAGTTTATTAAGCCACTGGAGGAGGATAAATCACCTCTGGTGGATTCGAAGCCTGGTTTGGCGGATGATCTGACTCCTGATGACTCTGAGGCCATTAGCTTGCAGTCATGTGACACAGTGGACATTGCAGAACTTTTGGGTGCGGTTGTGGAAGGACAAGATGTCAAAACTGAGCAAGTTTTTGTTATGAGTCCAGGGGAAGAAGAGAAGGAAGCGAAAGATGTCGTTGAGACCGAGAAGGGAGCTGCAAAGGTAATTTAATTCTTATGCATTTCAACTGGATAACATTTTTGAATAATATTTATGATAGGAGATGTACAAACAGTAACAAGAGGAATAATTAAATCAATACCGAATGAAAGAGAAAGTGTGCCATCAGTGTCTATGCACGCAATTCTGTCATGTCGAGGTGTTATTGTCAAAACTTGGCTTCACGAGGGAGTATTTATTCATCGACCTGGTAATCACGATTACTGTGTATTCTTTCCCTGTGGATTGACAAACATGAAATGATAATTCAAGGTAAGGGTGTCCATAATAAAGAAGGCGGTAGAGGGCGAATGTGATAGCCTATTACTTGTAGTAAAACGATTTCACATGAATACAATGGTTTTCTGTCTCACTAATAGCCACAAATCACGGGAGGGCATTAGGCCTTTTGCATGAAGAAGTGACTCAATTTGGTCACGTTATATCGAAATGGTTTATAGGTTGGTGGTGTTGATGTGCCTCTATAGTAGTATACAACTATTATTACAAAAATTGTTGCAAACCGCCAGACATGTAACAGCGATATAAACGAAACACCACAATAGTGTCAAGCCTTTCACATTTGCACCAGCAGTTTTTTGTTGTTGCGCAGGATTTCAACCCTGTTTTATGGTTTGCTTTGAAAAAGCCGCTTGCCAGGCTGTCTTCTGGAAAGAAGGCATCCAATCCAGACACTTGAATTATTCAAGTTCACCGCATGATGCGAAAATGCGAATGTCGCAGACCTTTTGCCTTTTGTCGTAAAAGATGGACGCGACACATGCGCGGAGTAGAAAGTTGACGTGTCACTTTTTGCCTCAGTTACATCACGATGCGATCTAGATCGTGCGACAAATTACATAATTTACGGCCTGAAATAGCGTCCGCTCCGGACTGGGCCGAGCCAAACATAACACAACTCATTCCGAGCTGGCACCTTCATTAGGGAAAGTGTCCCGGAGTAATGTGCCAGCCTTTGAAAAGTCGGCATCATTATTTTCGTACAAGTTCATTGCAAAGCCTGTCATTTTCCGTACCCCACTTATTTGGAGCCAGGACCGTGGGCCTATCCACCCAGTTCAATTCCCATACTTGTCCGGAGCAGGAAGGCCAAGATGGCGACGATAAACAGCGCGTGCGCATCCTCTTTATTTTTATTTTTTACATTTTTTTCAACTTGCATAATGACATCAATTAAGAGGTAGCGTGGGCTCGAGACAGGTTGCAGTATGTCACGCGAATGGCAGGTTCAAAGACCAGAATAGCCAGCCAGGTGTGTGCGAGCGTGAGAAAGACGCACAGTGGTATAGAAGAAAGAGAAAAGAGTTGAGATGGACGTCATGGGGATGATGATGGCTCAGCAGCATCCTTGTCAGGAGCCCTTGGCATTCGGACCGGTTTTGGTGGTGCCAGACATCATCTTTTTGTGTCAGGCGTTTTGGAGCAGTTGGGTACTGTTGCAACTTCACTGGTGATTATGGTGTAACTTCCCGCGGTGTTACAGGTCACTTACATCCCTTTGTCAAAGCCACCGCACACTGGCTGATATATTTGCACGGACTGACTATTGTTCATGCGTGCAGTTTCACTGACATTTTCACTGGCGGACTGAGATAACTAGGCAAACGAGGAGAAACTTGCAAAAACCGGCCCTGAAATGGTTGGGTTGACGGGAACTTTACTCGAAACCGATGAGTTTATGACCGTATAATGCAATGACAGCAACGAAAGTGAAAAAGAAATATACTGTGCGAAACAAGACTTTGCATGGCAACAGATTCTGAGCAGGAGACTGTGACGGAGGTAGGCTGTCCACCTGCCGTGGGGACAGGAGTTGCCATGTCTAAATGCAATATTCAGATATTGGCCATGTGTCACCAAAAGAGAGATATGTATGTCCAGCCATCGCTACTAGGATCTTTTGTGCAGTAGGCTAGTGATGTTGAATACTGCAGCACACGACTATCTAGTCCATCGCTCGCCTCTCACATCGATCAGTTATGTGCTCAACAGAGTCTACCGTTGGCTTGGGAGGCTAAATCTATAGCTTTTGGTACTCATCGCCTATTTGTGAATCCGTTTTTGTACCCACTCTTTTTGCTTGCGCTACCTACCTAGCAACAGTAATTTTTTAAAGGGGGTGGGGACGATTGCTCTATAGTCTATACGTGCAGATACTAGGTGCCGTTATCTTTAGTAACAGCTGGTAACAGTAAGAAATGATGACAACAGCAAATATTGATGTCATTATTGTTTGATTTGTCTGCCATAAAGTTGTGACATTGTTACGTTGCGCGTTGCTGTAGTATACAAAGGGATTGATGCATGCCCAGTAGCTGCGTCTCACATTTAACTACCGGGCTCCAGAAGGCGTGAACGTATGGGGAACGACCTTGCACATTATGAAAAACATACTATGTGTGAGTAATGCGGCCTTGGCAAGTTGGTTGCCTATCCGTCAGGATCTTCAAGTACGTTCTATTTTGAGACACGCCGCATACTGTACTGTACGAGGTCCACACCATCAGCTGACAATGGAGCAGATAAGTCGTGCTAATGCATTTTTTACTGGGCCGCATGTAATTTCGTGTAGAATGCTATCATTATCGTGTCAGATTGTCGTCACGTCGTTGCTGGTCACCCGTCTGTCTCCCCCTGCGATGTCGGAGACAAAGCATATCGATCAAGCAGTAGTGTCGCGGGGCAAGAGTAGCTGGCGTTCTTCCTGCAGCTTTCACTGAACACAGCTTTCACTTGCCCTCCAGCCAAGAGATGGCACAGATG
Source organism: Catajapyx aquilonaris (assembly GCA_000934665.2). Lineage (NCBI taxonomy): Eukaryota > Metazoa > Arthropoda > Diplura > Dicellurata > Japygidae > Catajapyx > Catajapyx aquilonaris. The sequence goes on from KZ538307.1 coordinate 72,047, forward strand.
TAGTTCCCGCCCACCGCTGTTTTAGGTCGTCCTGCAAAGTCGGTACGAAAGTACACACAAGTGCGAGTATGGTACGGGCCAAATAAACTGGAAACATTGTGGCCACAATTTTGTCGCACGACTACGAATTTACAAATCAGCTTGCTGGCAGGTTATAGGTGCGAGCCGGTTTTAGGGGCCCGGCTGATATGCTAATTAATGTAGATTTATCTACACAGATTGTTGTCCCGGCCACCTTTTTTGGACATCGGTGCTTGTCCGCCACTCTCCGGCACACACATGCAAAAAAAAAAAGAAAAAAAGGTACATGTACAATAGAGAGTGCGTTAGTTCCAAGCGCGCGCGCGCGCCGATGGGCTTGTTTCCAACCCCCGTCCGTAGCATACGCCGTATCTCGGAGTGTGTCAGAACAGAACTCAGACGGCGTGCAGCGTTGGTCGGTGAATGTTGGGTTACGGGGACGGTTGTGGGTGGCCAAGTTTAGGTTGAAAAATAGACAGGTCGAAGGTCATGCTCACTCAAGTGCTTCCTACCCGCTAGAAATCTTGGCGATATTTTGTGCCACATTTTCCGCCCATTTTTTGATAAAACGCCTTTTTTTGTACACTGGATCACAACAAGAAAGTGGTAAATTGTTGGTCACCCTGGAGAAGTTACGCAGGAAGTTCAGTAAGCGCCGCGCCAGTACCGGCTCCAGCCAACCCAAACAGGTACCGTATTGCACAGAAATTGGACCTTGGTTCTTGTTTGTAAACATATGGGTCAGCGACCTGGTCGCTTCGGACGGCCAAAAAAATGTGCATGTTTGCGTCCGTTGTAATTTCGCAAACGCATAGTAGCCACGTATATTGATGACTAGCATAGTACCACAATGTGGATTATTTATGAGTGGTCTCCGGGCATGAATTCGCTTCCATATAAGCGAGCGGTCATGTTTTTTTTTTCTATCTGCACATGACACTCGGCACGTCATGAGTTGCCCGAACACGAAAGTAACAAGGGAGATTTCAATTTCGCCATAATGTCCACTTCCGTCGCTAACAATTTCAGCAAAACAGTCCTGCAGCAGGTGCGGGATAAATGGCATTCATTTCACCCACACTCGAGTTGTGTAATATTACGAAACTGCGTGGGGAGCATTAGCACAAAAAAGCCAGTTCGCATTTCCCAACTCTCTTCTAGCCCTATTCGTATGCAGCTAGGGCCTGCAAATAATTGGACCTAATGAGGCCTGCTCCGAAAACGCCGCTTAGGGCCAAGTTTTGCTAGCTTTCCCTGGAGCCACTTCCGAACAAAAATATGAACCTGGCAAAACGTGAATTCTGCCCTAGTGACCCCTTCCTAGACCGGCCAGTATTAAATGTTGCACTCATGACACGAGGATTGATAATATGTGTTTACTTATCCTCGAGGGACAAAGCAGCCTCCCCTCGGCTGTTGATTAGATTTGAGCCTTTTGAACACAATCAACGAGTAACGTAAGGTGACAAGGACGTAATTTGATCAACTGTATTGTAATCAAGTTTTTAGGAGCGATTCAGAAGTGAGCACAATGCAAATAAAGGCTCATCAGGTCGACCGATTTATCCGGACGTTTGGGCGCCATTCTTGGGACGAAGGATGTCTTTTGTACGGATGTGATGCATTTAGCTGACGTTTTACATGTGTGGATCTAATAGGTGGGGATTAATTTGGGGGTAGACTAAAAAGGGTTTCTGTGTTTCAGCTGTAAATCCTCCACGTCACATGAAGGATGTTTTACGTTACTGGGGGTCTTTTGTTGAGAGAGAACTTTTTTTTTGTCAGATTCCTGATAAAGTGGGGGTATTTTGAAAAATTCATAACGTCTGACATCCGCAATCAGGGACATTGTTTGGGAGCGGCGTACACAAAATGTCAACATCAGCAATCAAGGGGAGATTAATTGGCGTGCTCTTCCCGGACTCCCTTTTATGAGATACTTCCAGTGATTAGAGCCGGCTCTCGCATATTTCCACTGATTGTAATTTTTTAATGTCATCAGCAAGTCAAAGCAGATCCGTACAACGAGCAGTCCTGGGATTTTCGCTAGACCCAAAAATTAACTAATTCGAAGAAAGGGCGGATGTAATTTTACGCACAGATTATTCTGCGCCGCCTTATTAAAAATATATGGGGGGCAAGTGGCATGCGGGAGATTATTCCTGAATGACAACTGGCGTGTGCCAATCCCATCTGACACATCTCCAGGTCTAATTTCCTTCCTGCAATATCTCGTGTGCATTAATTAGAAGCGTCACGCACATTCCGTGTCGATATGTAACGTATATACCCTGGTGCGTAGAAAAAGGTGGGCCATTAGCATACAAATGAACTTCCTGCTCTACAACAATGTGCCAGGAACAATGGGGAATATCATTTCTCAGCTCAATCCGGGGCCACCCTTCTTTTTTTTCCCCCTATCCTTTCCCCGGATGGAACACAAAAGAAGAGGATGGCCCTTTTTGTGTCCTCTTGAGACGATCTTCTTTGGAGAAAAGAAATGCGAAGTACGAGACGACAAGAGGGGAGTTACTCATAAATAGGAACCTGCTCCGGAGGTTCCGGGTAGGGCATAAAAAAGGCCCCGGAATTTATGGTATATAGGCGGTGCTTCAGAAGCTCTTCAGAAGACACGAGTTTTTTTTCTCTTCCTAGCGGGTGTCACTTGACGATAGTATACTTCGCGGCCAATTTATAGCCCGTATGCCCCTTTGGGAAATAGCGATGGATGGGCTTTTTTGGGAGAGGCCCCCATATATTTATTGTACCTTCTAAAATAGTCGGTGCCAAATGCTCAGGGCTTGCCCTCGATCTATTTATTCCTCTTGTCAGTGCGAGGTCCCTTTAAAAAATATGCACTCCCGTCTTTACAGGCGCGAGATTGGAATAATAAAGCCGTCCCCGAGGAAGTGGCATTAGCTATCCAAGTACTTACTGGCGAAGATTGGTGGAAAATCTGGGTGTAAATAATGCAGGACACTTTTATGCCTCGATAGGTCCCGCGTAGGCGAGTGACATGGATGGAAAATGTTGCTCCTTTAGAAAAGACGTAGGCGTGGGCGTTGGTTGTGTGGGGCTGGCACCCACACCTTGCCCTCAATAACCCTTTGGCACATGTGCGACCTTCTGAGATGCAAAAGACTTCGTGGAGAATTAGGTCCCGCCAGCTTCCACATGGAAGTCGTATCCTTGAGAAACGACGCCACAGGGACTATCACTAGCTATTACAAGTTCGTAGAGGAAGATTCTTATTGCTGGGTATAAAAAAGAAGGTTGGAGGTGCTCGACTGAGAGAGATGATAATGAAAGAAGACAGCCAGTCAGGTGGTATGATGGCAGCTGTGAAGGTGGCTGCTTTTGTAACCTGGAAACGTTATATCCTATTTGTGCGGAAGTCTTTACATGTTTTCTAAGTATACGTGCCTTGTTGCAGGCTCTGACGTCATCAATTTCTCCTCTTCGCCACATTGGTTCATGTCTGGTAGCTGGTCTGTAGGGAATTGAAAGTGTTATGTAGAATGATACTGTGTGGAACATAGTCTACGTATATAAATGATGCACAGTAATGTACTGCAGAACTTGAGAAATTGCGCTTGGCGGTAGACCACACAGTGTATATCTGTAATTAATCGCATCATGATTGGTGAGGCGTTGTCACACCCTGAAGACAACTTGATTACTCGCAGGTCCAAAGGCAACTTAATTAATCCGCACTCGGGGCGTTCCTTAACTCCGATGGGGAAGGTGCCTTATTGGAGACGAGAAGACTTAAGGGGACTTGGGCGGTTGTTAACAGCCGACTAAGGCGATCACAAAACCCTGGGCGATTCGACTTTGATTCGCTTCCTAATGAGAAGAGCCGCCTCATGTGAAGAGGAATCGGGGGTAAAGGCACGATAAGACGGAATACCGCAATAAAGAGCGCTTTAAAAGGCAGGCAGTGGAGTGCCTGCTTCTTAAAAAATAATGCAGCTTCAGGGTTTGCTCGTAAAAGGAAATGTCAGTGCCCGAGAGTAGTTGTGCGCTTCTCCAAAATTTGACCGAACAAAGGCGCCGTTGTGAGGGAAGAGTGGGAATTGTTTACACAGTGGAACCAGTGCCAAAAAAGCGGAATGTAGCCACACTTCAGAAATAACGAACAATGTAACCTTTGAGGACCCAAGCAGTGTCCGTCAAGACCAGGTTCCAGCTCGCGAAGTCATGGCACGATTCTCCGGCCACTGTTGTTGGCTCCACCTGGAAGCGCAGTGGTCCTCCCACGTGCTGCCGATCAATCCCAATTCTGACACACCTGTGATTAATGAGCTCAAGGATCAATCTGGAGAGGATTGCTCGAGGGAGGAGGAAAAAACGGAACTAAAGACTTTTCTGGGCCACCGCCCACCTTCTTCTCTCCGCTTACCTAACCGGATTAGGTTTCTACGGTGCCCAAGTTCCTCTGATGCATCGGTCCAACAGGAGTGGTTGTCAGCCACGCAAATCACGTGCCGTCAGCTCGTGTTGCTATGTGGCAGTCGGGAGAATGACAACACAAAAAAACTTGATTTTTGTTTACCCCGGAGGCCGGGTCATAGCAGAAAGCGCGGCGACATCGACACCCATATTTGGGCTCTGGGCACATCTGCCCACGTCTCCTTCGGAATTGGGTAGAGTTCCACCCGCTCCCATCCAAGAATAGCGGCCGATAGACTAATGGAGGGGTGTATTTCACGCCTCCCGAAACATGAACTGTCATTTAGGATAGTTTCGGGCCTGTTATATGGGCCGTAGAGAGGAAATTGTTGCTGCTCTCCAACTATGGAGGGTACACGACATGATTGAGGATAAGAGGTCGCCGGAGAATTGCACTAGGAAATTGAGTGTCGATAAGGCGGCCATTTTGGGGCCCGGGACCGGTGTGGCGCCTCGGTTAATTAGTCGTGCCGATGCGTTGGAGATAAGTGCTTCGGTATACAAAGGACCCGGTTCTAAGACTGGTGACACAAGTGCGGGCCTTGCAAATTAAATTTTACGCATGGTTTAGTCTGTGTAAGTAAATATGGTGCGGCCAGGCGTAGCTATTAATACGGTACGAGTATTGTACTTGAGGAGAAATTGAGAGAGAGCTGAAACTTCCGATTTCTTTAAAGTGTGGTAGATTAAAATTGTCTTTCTTTTACAGTATAGAGTAAATAATAGATGGCAAGATAATAAAAGCTGCATTGTTGTATAGGTGACGTCAGTTTCGCCGATTGGGAGTGTCACGAGGCGTCGAAAGCCATCGTACCTTCCTTGTGGCATGGTAGCGACAGCAGGATGGTTGTTAGTGTGTTACGCGAAAAAAGATGGAAAGCTCCGGGCTGGCTGCGGCATCACTAGCATTTTTTCCCGTCGTACCGTTTTTTCCCGACTTTGCTTGCTTCCCCAAATAGCTATGGGCTCCGGAGTTGCCGGAAGCAGAGGTCCTTTTTGCTTTCCAACGCCTCATCAGACCCGCGGGGCCGCCATTTATGATACCCGTGGGACGGAAAACCAATGAAGAATGTGTTTATCTTTCGGGGGTTAGATGAGGCGGGTGGAGTTGGGGGGCGGGAGGGTATCTGGAATTCTTGCACCTATATACACTGTTGTCTTAACGTTTGAAGGTGATGTAGCGGCCATTTTCTGATACGAGGTGCGGAATGACATCAGAGTTGGAATTTTCAATTAGCCCGTGAGGTCACCTGACGAAGGTCTGCCATTTTTTAAAGCTGCGTCTAACTTGTTTGGGTCTCGTATTTTACTGTCAGCATTTTTGAATGTCCTGTTTTTTGGGGGTGGCAAAACGAAGAAACACGCTCCATGGAGACCTTTTTTGGGGGGAGTTGGGAGCGACATGGAAAAGCGGCAATGACATTAATGAATTTAATTACGCGTCTGCAAGAGATCGGAGCTGATGCCGACGGAGCCATTCATACAAAGTTGATGAGACAGCCTTTTTTAGAAGCTTGCCTACACGTGAAGCTTGAAGATGGAACCGAAAAGGGAAAGTGAGGTTGGGGGAGAGCTTTTTATGATAAATGAGTCTCGTTTCGTTAGTCTCAGAATTTTTTAAATGTATCCGCGCGTAGGAATATTGCGTGAAAGCGAAGTGTTTTTTATGTCGAAAGTGTGCTTTTTGGGTAGGGGGAATCAGAAGTTGCTGTAATCAGGTCGTGATGAAGGAGACCTTGCTTCTCTTGTGGCTCTGAAGAGGGCAAAAACCTCGTATGAAGTGGGTTTTTGGCTAGGCGACGATGGCCACTTTGGACCCTGTTCACCATACTGGTCGAGAGTTTTTAAAAAAGTTTGCCATGTGGCTTATAGCAAGTGCTACTGACATCATCACCATATGCGGGCATCATTTTTTTCGCCTTTTTTGCTATTACAGCATTATGAGTCACCATGTGTTCACATATTAGATTTGGGTACGTGTGGGTTGGATGCACACCTGTTTGATTGGTAGTCAAAAAATTTTGCGCGCACACGCTCTTAAAATTCAGCGCAGCAGATTATTACTTCCTTTCTCTGCTGACAACGTTAAAAAAAATGATGGAAAGAGGGGTAATGGAAACGCCATGCGAATGCAAAATGATAGGTTTGCTGTATCACGTCCAGCCAGGGAAATGAAGTGTTGCCCTTCGCTACATAATAACAAGAGTTGAAAGGTGTGGACGCCACATGATAAAAGAAGATTCCCAACGGCAATGGCACGTGGCTTCCCACCCCTCTAATTACACATTTCCATTGCCTGGCAGGCAACCGTGGATACGTACGGAATTTTTTGGCACGCGAAACTTATTTCTAGCCATGTGCATAAATGTGGACTTATTCATAATCATACTAAAAAAATAGAGACTCGACCGCATTACGTGGGAATGTGGCCTCCATTTGTGAGGACGTAAAAAACCCGAGTTTTTGATGATATCTCGCCTGTCTGGAAGATTTTATTTCGCACTTTTTTGCCTGCACCGAATGAATTTTTATGGAATGGTAGGGGAAGGGTCCTGAGTTTTTTTCTGTTCCTTTTTAATACCACGGAAGCTTAACAGCTGGAGTGGACGTGCTCTGATGCTTCGGATAATTCCTCTGTAGTTAATTCTGTGCGTGATGGGAGCTTTTTTCTCTCACAATCTTTATATAGAAGTTATTAAGTGGCTATTTTGTGATGATGTAACTCCGATCGTCTTATTAGTCATCGCGTAGAAAACATAGTCTCCCGCAGGTCGTAAAATTGGGAAGGATTACAATTATTAGAGTGCCAGAGGAAGGATTTGATATCATGTAGACGAGAGTCTTTTCAAGGAATGTGTGAGTAGGGAGTAGGGGGTTAAAATATACGGCCCCCCTTGCATGTATCTGCTCCTGTTATTCAAATGCAGGGACTCCTTGATATCCCTTTTATTTCACTGTTTTATGGTCCGAAGCGACGAGGAAAAGAGATGCTGTTGGTCTGCCAGCTGTTTACAGCCCTTTCTCAAGAATTGACTTTTCCGCACCCCCTGTTTTCGCCAACTTTGGAATCAGTTTCCTGCAGCTTTTGTTCGCTCTGGGGATATATGCCTGATACGTATATCATCAGAGCATTCTTGAAATCTGCACTTATGGTCCTTCAAGTGCTGGGTGGTCGAGTGTCACAGCTGACAGACTAATTGATTTCCCTCTTCTGGTCTCCCCTCCCTATTTGGAGGCGGGTATTGATGACCAGGCGTGTGTGGATGATGTCATTGATTTATTGGAGAGTCGCCTCTTCAGAGCGGGGACCACAAAACAGTAATGTGGCTGCGTGATGGGCATATCGGAGGCGCCTAAGAAAGCTCTCCCTCCCTTCGTCAGCTGCCCTCAAATGGACACCAACTATCCATCTCCAGTTCAAAATTGTGGGCTCTCCCCAGTCCCCCCCTCCATCCCATCGGTCCATTCCTGCTGCTTTCAGCCTGGACTAACATGTCGACGCAACTATTTGACTTTGGCCGAATGGGGGGGCTCGCGTCACTGGCATCCGTCGCCCGTTTCTCTTCTGGGGGAAATATGGTGGGTCAGCAGAACGACATAATTGGACACTATACAAGGCAGGGTAGAAATAATGTAGCCCACGGTATGAGATTCAAGTGCAGCGCCTGCTGGAGGACAGTGCTGCAATCTGTCGGCGTCATTTTCGAAGCAAGTGGAAGATATGAAGCTGATGGAGGTGGACTTGAAGTTGGTCAGAATATGAAGAGGAATGTCTCAGATCTCTGGCGCACCGAAGTTGAGGGCGAAGATGGCTGAAATGGCCCTACGTCACAGCTTCAAACTCTGTAACTGGAGGAAGTCGTTGAAGAAAAGGGCCTGTAATTGTTTCTGGACGACACACATGCAGTAGGGATGTGGGGGATGGATGGGGCGCATTAGTGGGCGTGTTTGGGGTGTTAACGACTCCCCAAGTTCGCCGCCAAAACTGCTGCTCGCGCCGCCATCATTCAGCGCTGATCACACCCACATGACTTCCCCAACTCATTACGCTAATTAGGGAACAACTGGCGAGAGCCCGACTTAAGTCGTCCGGAATCTCCAATCACGACAACCCCTGGGATATTTTTCCCCCGTCTCTTCAACCCGGTTCTATCGGGCGAAATAGGGAGACTCAAAGTTGCAAAGTCCGGCCATTTGAAACATGATAAAATCAAGTTGTTATCCGGAGAAAATATAAGGATCACTCGGCTGTTTTTTGATTGGTTCGGCAGTGGTATTCTCGCGTTTCAGTCTCGAAGTCAGTCAGCATCCAATTCGAAACGCATTTATTGCTCGAGTTTAATCATTACGGACGGTAGGGAACAAAGAGCCAAGAATCTCCCCCATCATACTAGCTAGCCCTGGCCATCGATTTTTGAGAACGAGGTGGGCTTGAGTGGAACACCCCCTCCTCTCCCTATACCTTCCCTCTCTCTCACTCTCTCTCCCATTCGCCTTCCTACTCCCACCCCCCACCCATCCCTATTCAGGATCACAGGATCTCTTTTCATGGATTCAGCTGCAAAAGAGTAGCAGCGTTGCCGGGTTCAGTGAACGCCGTTTTAGGCTAATAGTATGTATCAAAATAGATTGCTGAACCTGACAGTGTATTCCACTTGGAGATTGAACTTTTCTCGGAGACGCTTTGTGCAGCTTTGTGTGCTTAGGATAAACTGAATTAGATTGAATTGTTATTGTAGGCAGTGACGTGCTGGCCAGGTTTTTGGGCGGCATGCTTTAACCTAATTGAAAGGGCCATTCGTGCATTAGTTCATTGCAGCTTGATTGACAATTTTGCAGAGATGAGGATAAAAAATTGCCTATCATTGGTCACTATGTTGCTGTCAGCCGAAGAAGCACTTATTCATTGTTGATTGATGAGTAGATACTTCGCTCATGCCTGCGATGGAGTCAGTTTTTTTAAATGCCGTGCTGTCTAACTTGATATGTTTTCAACATGCATATTGTAATGCAGGAGAAGGATCCATATGATAGCTTATCTTGTATCTTGGAGTAGTCCGGTTGAGCCAGTGAAATTCCTCCAACCTGCTACTTGCATAATACCTAAGCTGTTACGCCTTGAGGCTGGGGATTTTGATCCAGGGACACGAACACTTCCATGTCATTTTCCTATAAATTGGGTAGCAGGTAACAAGGCATGAGAAATACATTACATAGTAAAGAATGACTGAATAATATAGTATGAAACACAACACTGTGGAGGTGCTGTCTGATTGGGGGAATACCCAGCTGGAATATAAGTCGTTGTCGGGATGGAGGAGAAAGAAAGAAGCATGAAAGAGGAAGTAGGTCCATAAATGCAGAGTCACGTTTGGTTGTTCGTGAAGGAGCACTTGTGCACTTGCTAATACGATGAGGTATAAAGTTCTACCCGGATTACGTAATGACAGAGACTGCCCATTTGTCAGTTTTAGGCACGTTTTCAAAATCATTTTGTGTCCAATTCTAAAACGCGTTCAATTTATCACCCGTGCGGTATTTGTGGCTCATTCGTGTCTGTCAGGAGTGACAATCAAGGACCATTCGGCAAAATTGTTAGGTGTCGAAATTTCCAACCAATGCAATGCAATGACATCGAAATGAGTTTACATGCCTTGCCCACCTAGGTAATTTTTCCACCCCCTGTTTCTTTTTTTAATGCACTAGATCGAACCGTATCGAACTTTTTCCAGTCCGTCAAGCCTAGAGGATATATGCTAATGATATCAGGAGGGGAAAAGAGTACACGTGCTATTGGGAAACTTGAGACGTAGAAATCTGTATAGATATTCTTAACTCAGGAAGAAAGGGGGAAAAAAATAGAGCCACGACTCGGTCTCTCTGTACTTTCCATGAAAGTTTAATTTTAATGAGGGAACTAGAGTTCCTCTCTAATGCTGACGCGACCCATTTGGGGGCTCTGGAAAATCTATGGCGCTCCATACCGAAGTTTCGGTTGGAATCCTATACGCCAATGCGGGACAAGTTGGTGGGGAAATGTTGGGTCATTAAACGTCGTAGGACCCCCCCCCCCCCTCCCATCGCCCTCTGATTTTAACTCGGTTCGAACAGTAGTTTCCATTTTGTACTGTTTTCCGGCCCTGCCCCCACCCAGCACCCCACTTCGCCCATGCCAAAACCACGGATTTGAAAATCTATGGCATTGTAAATTTATTTGCGTGACATTTCCTGTCAGGAGAAATGTGACACATTTGGTCCATCTGTCCTAATGAAGTTTTTCGGCGAGCAGTAATTAATTAGACGAGTCAATAGGAGCATGAATTGTGTGGGGATGTGTAGATGAAGATGTGCAAAAAGTGTCGTCGCATTGCAGATATTTGGCGCAACTGAATTTCCACAGAACCTGGCTTTTTTGCGTGGAGCTAAATCGCATTTGTGCTGGAAAGATTCTTTCGCTTTATGATGTTTTGAGCCATTCCATTTATAGTCCCGAGAGCTACTTCATCGCGTTTCTCCACAGGGAACCTCTAGACGTGTTTTTTTCTCTTTCTTTCTCACAACCTTATTTTAAGAGGAGAAAACTTTTTTGGAAGGTCCTCCAACCTGCCTATTTGCAACTCTTAGCCGAGAAATTATCGTATTAAAGTAACTTTTACGCCTTGATTAAGAGAAGCCTGAATTTGAAGCGGGCTTTAACTTTTCATTTTGGTGTAGAATTTTGCGAGTTATGCTTTTATGTTCTCCTTTGGGATATGGAAGGGGGTTATGAATCTTTCGCTTTGAAACGTCATTAGGTTAGCAGTCGTTCAAGAGTCTTCCATTCAATAGGCGGGCTCGTTAATATTTGTCTCGGTGATCACTAAATTGTAAACATCTATAATGTAGCGTCACGGCTGTTGTAACCACTGTCGAGGATAAAAGAAGCTAACGTCTGAACGAAAAGATGAATTATTCAAATCTTCGGTTCGGAAAGTCAATGTACCTTATAGCGTATGTGGGTCAGGCAAATCGAAACCAAATAATAGATCAGTCTTTATTTAGCCATGGAGGTTATTGGACCCAGTGACCAGCTGATTTAAACTCCGTTACAAGACGTTCTGAATCGAAGAATAGTGGAGAGAGAGAAAATGCTGGAGTGGAGATGCAGCACGAATCCAGGACTTTGTCCCCCAGGATGGAAAATCCATTATAGGGACCTCTTTGGGGGTTGTCGGAGAGGTACAAAAGATGCTCTGTCGACATTATCTGAAACAGTAGGACTTGGGGAAGGGAGGAGCAAATAACACGAGGGGGACCTCAAAAAAGAGGCGACAAAAAAATGTTGATCGACACGAAAGGGAATCAATGAAGAAGTTAGATTCGTAGAACGAATCTGTTTTTTTTTTCTTCTGCTTCCCAGTAGGGACCGGGAGGGTAAGGGGGACTCACCTCTGGCTAAGGTCCAGAAGTGGTAGGTTTTGTCTTCATGGATGGCAGGAATTATCGCCTTCCACGTCTCTCCTCTTTGGTCTTTTCCAAGGGCGTAAACACAGTCACAAAGGACATCCATTACTGTTGACTGCCGCCTGAAATAATCGTCCAAATGGGCTCCGAAAAAGCGACAGAGCGTAAAGAAGATTCTCCAAAACAAAGGAGCCTGCTTTTTATATGGGGTTAGGAAGTGTTGAACGTTATGAATTAGCGAGTTAATGGTGATTACCAGGGCAGTTGGGAAGGGAGTTACTTCACGCTGATTTATGCGACGAGCTGCTGGGCTTGTATTGACCTGCGTGTGTTGACCCTTGCGTTGCTTCAACTCCCGGTTGCCAGAACGAGTAGACACAGTGTGTAATAGATACACATTGATATGACGACCGGAGAAGAGCAATTTTCTACTTGTTTGCTTACATGTTATGCGGTTTAGATAACCGCGTCTATGACATGCACATCAGGTCATGAGCACAATCTGTCGCAAAAGATAGGGATTGGAATTGTAGTGCGAAGATAGGGCCGTATATGGCTTGGCTCTTGGCAAGGAATCGTTGAGAATCTGAGTGTAAACAACGCAACGGTTCGGTGCTCATGTGTACCGACCGAGTTAAAGCTATACCCGTTCGTTTAGAAATGATAAGTTTAATTGTGGGTGTATATTGGAGACCTTGCTCAGTGGAGTTCTTCACACTTCTTGCTCCTAAAACTCCAGATAGAGTTCCAGTTAGCTCGTAAATGTGGTCCAAACTGGCGATTTGCTCTGTAAGATCATAACTTGGCAGCGGCTGTGTCAATACTTTGTGACACCATGTGGCAACTCCGCCACGTGGTGGCCGGGAAAGTGGCAACCATGTCGGAGGAGGGGGTTCGCCTTCTTCCCTTTCCCTTCCCCGATA